>JBBGZY010002279.1:0-26704 GCA_037952925.1 Lithobates clamitans | reverse complement strand
TGGTTTGCGCAAAAGTTATAGAATCTACAAAATAGGGGAAAGGTTTATGGTATTTTTATTATTATTTTTTGTACTGCTGTCTCCTCCTCCCCTTATAAGCCCCTCCTCCTTTGTACTACTGTCTCCTCCTCCTCTCATAAGCCCCTCCTCCTTTGTACTGCTGTCTCCTCCTCCCCTCATAAGCCCCTCCTCCTCCTTTGTACTGCTGTCTCCTCCTCCCCTTATAAGCCCCTCCTTCTTTGTACTGCTGTCTCCTCCTCCTCTTATAAGCCCCTCCTCTTTAATGGGGGGGGGGGGGAGTCGTATTTTCTGACAGGTCTTCTGCTGGCTTTTCCTAACAGGTTAGAGGAGGAGATCACAGGACAGGTTTTCCTCTATGGTTGTTTTGTGTTCTCTCTACAATACGAAAAAATGTTCAAATCCGCGAACGACTGAGGCCGCAAACTCTGAACCGTGACTTCGCGATGGTCGACTGTATACCTGGCCTTTCTGCCCAGCTCCTCCATTCATAGAAGCAGTACTAGCCGTCGTTATTCCCTTTTATTGGTCCAACTAGATGGACTTGTGTCCTTTTATTCAACCAGACTAACTATATAACTATGTAACTATATAACTATGTAACTATATAACTATATAACTATGTAACTATATAACTATGTAACTATATAACTATGTAACTATGTAACTATATAACTATGTAACTATATAACTATGTAACTATGTAACTATATAACTATGTAACTATATAACTATGTAACTATATAACTATGTAACTATATAACTATGTAACTATATAACTATATAACTATGTAACTATATAACTATGTAACTATATAACTATGTAACTATGTAACTATATAACTATGTAACTATATAACTATGTAACTATGTAACTATATAACTATGTAACTATATAACTATGTAACTATGTAACTATATAACTATGTAACTATATAACTATATAACTATGTAACTATATAACTATGTAACTATATAACTATGTAACTATATAACTATGTAACTATATAACTATGTAACTATGTAACTATATAACTATGTAACTATATAACTATATAACTATGTAACTATATAACTATGTAACTATATAACTATGTAACTATATAACTATGTAACTATATAACTATGTAACTATGTAACTATATAACTATGTAACTATATAACTATGTAACTATGTAACTATATAACTATGTAACTATATAACTATGTAACTATGTAACTATATAACTATGTAACTATATAACTATGTAACTATGTAACTATATAACTATGTAACTATATAACTATGTAACTATGTAACTATATAACTATGTAACTATATAACTATGTAACTATGTAACTATATAACTATGCAATTATGTAACAAGATCTATGAATGGAGAGGGGGGAACTTTCAATCATCCACCTTCCTCCATTCATAGGTCAGCTGTAGTACAGTGTCTGTGAATGGATGAGCTGGGCAGATGAGTGCGCAGCACAGCTCCCCCCAGTTCTATTAACCCTTTCCACACCGGAACATTACAGGGTGGGCATTGGAGGAGACCAGGAGACCGGGAAGGACACATCACACTAATGGTAACGTCCCCTGAGCTCCAAAGAAAAGTTCATTCACTTTTGTCTTTTTTATATTTTCGAATAGACATCTGGGAGGGTTGCAGCGTCGGCCCATCCATTAGGGCGCTGCCCCCCCCCGTCCATGCATCTGGCCCCCTGATCTACATGCAGGGCGCCGGACGCATGGATTCCAATGGAGTTTTTTTTTTTTTTTTTTTAAGCACGTGATTAGAGCCAGAGGCTTTGGGTTTGGGGCGCAGAGCACTGCTCTCTGAGCCCACCCAGTTGTGTGACAATAGTGAATTGCTATCACCACACTGATCCTTGAGACCCGCCACCCAATTGGCTGAAAGGACAGACGATCCCATTGGACGCCTAGGAGGAGGAAGGAGGAGATGCACGGCGGAAGCCGCTGTGATGCAGAAGAGGAGGAGAGGACACAAGAGCTGCTGCCTGTAGGAGTCTGCTGCCCGCCCGCAACTTAGCTGGGTTAATGGGGTGCGGGTGACCCGACCGCCGGCCAACTGACTGACCTACCTAGAGCGGACTGGAGGGTTGTTTGCACCCCCCCCCCAAAAAAAACCCACCAGCCGCCACTGGAGGGTTGGGTGGCCAAAGTTTTGAGAATGACACAAATATTAATTTTCACAAAGTCTGCTGCTTCGATGTTTATGATGGTAATTTGCATATACTCCAGAATGTTATGAAGAGCGATCAGATGAATGAAGAACCTACTTGCCATGAAAATGAACTTAATCCCATAAAAAAACATTTCCACTGTATTTCAGCCCTGCCACAAAAAGGACCAGGTGACATGTCAGGTGATTCTCTCGTTAAGACAGGTGTCAGTGTTGACGAGGACAAGGCTGGAAATCACTCTGTAATGCTGATTGAGCTAGAACAACAGATTGGAGAGTGGTGCTTGAAATCATTGTTCTTCCTCTGTTAACCATGCAAGGAAACATGCGCCGTCATCACTGCTTTGCACAAAAAGGGATTCACAGGCGAGGATATTGCAGCTACTAAGATTGCACCTAAATCAACCATTTATCGGATCATCAATAACTTCAAGGATAGAGGTTCAATTGTTGTGAAGAAGGCTTCAGGGTATACAAGAAAGTCCAGCAAGCGCCAGGACCGTCTCCTACAGTTGATTCAGCTGCGGGATCGGGGCACCACCAGTGTAGAGGGGGTAGATGGGGGCACCACAGTGCAGAACTTTCTCAGGAATGGCAGCAGGCAGGTGTGAGTATGTCTGCGCCAGTGTCACCACTAGGGGGCAGAGGGGACCATGGCCCCACCAACATTATACTTTTCCCCCTCCATGTGCCCCCCCCCCCCAATTAAAATGCCTTTTGCAGCGAGTGCTGATGCCGTGTGCAGATTGCCCCCCCCCTGCACATTCCATCATCAGCCGCTGCTGCCACAGGACATAGGGCAGCGGCGCCAACACTGACAGGCTCTGTGAAGGGACACAGACAGAGCCACAGGTGCCGGGGATTTCCACCCCTCCTTCTCCTACTCGAGCCAAGCAGCTCTCATTCACCCAGCCTGCCAATGCCCGCTCCTATTGGCCACATACAGGGCCAATGGGAAACTTTTAGCCAGAGGATTATGGGACATGTAGTCCCGGATGCCAGTGGGCCCAGGACTATTCCCTGGGAGTGGACTGCAGCCCCCAGCATCCTGAGAGGAGGAGGGGGAAGAGGAGGAGGGTAGAGAGGCCCAGGGAGGAGAAGAGGGACCACAAGGCTTTCAGGGGGAGCGAGCCAGAGAGAAAGGGCCAGTGATTCTATTATATATCCCCCAAGGTAAGAACTTACCTCCTGGTGGGGAGAGCGATGGGGATGGGGGGACCGAGGATGAAGTGCTTCCATAAAGGAACAGGACCTTATGTCAGGGCTGGGCTCAGCCCTTCCTTCTCTGAGCTGGCCGCTCAGCTGTCAGGTAATTGCCAGCTCCTATCTTTCTCCACAGTTACCCAGCTGTTGTCGATTCTGCTCGTCAGTCCTGTCTACTTAAAGTCGTCCAGCTCACTTGATCTCTGCCTTCACCTTTGTCAACATCACAGAGTCATTCTCCTGCGTTCCTGTTGAAGACTTGCTCGGCTGACATCCCTTCTGGCTCCTGATCCTGTTTGCTGTACTACTACTCTCTGGCTCTCTGACATTTGCTTGGCTGACTACCCGATCCGGTTACTGAACTCTGGCTTGTTTGACTACGCTTACTCTGTTTACATTATTATTATTATTAAACAAGTGTGATTTAACTTTACTTCTGTCTCGGTCTGATTCATGGTTCCTGATAGTAGGCAAAGGCCATGAATTCAGAAGAATTATCAGGAACCATGAATCAGACCGAGACAGAAGTAAAGGTAAATCACACTTGTTTAATAATAATAATAATGTAAACAGAGTAAGCGTAGTCAAAACAAGCCAGAGTTCAGTAACTGGATCGGGTAGTCCACCCTGTCCTCCCCTTCACCTGGCTGCCTCCACCCTGTCCTCCCCTCCCACCTGGCTGCCTCCACCCTGTCCTCCCCTCCACCTGGCTGTGTCCACCCTGTCCTCCCCTCCACCTGGCTGCCTCCACCCTGTCCTCCCCTCCACCTGGCTGTGTCCACCCTGTCCTCCTCTCCACCTGGCTGCCTCCACCCTATCCTCCCCTCCACCTGGCTGTGTCCACCCTGTCCTCCCCTCCACCTGGCTGCTCTACTCTGTCCTCCCCTCCACCTGGCTGGGTCCACCCTGTCCTTCCCTCCACCTGGCTGCCTCCACCCTGTCCTCCCCTCCACCTGGCTGTGTCCACCCTGTCCTCCCCTCCACCTGGCTGCCTCCACCCTGTCCTCCCCTCCCACCTGGCTGCCTCCACCCTGTCCTCCCTTCCACCTGGCTGTGTCCACCCTGTCCTCCCCTCCCACCTGGCTGCCTCCACCCTGTCCTCCCTTCCACCTGGCTGTGTCCACCCTGTCCTCCCCTCCACCTGGCTGCCTCCACCCTGTCCTCCCCTCCACCTGGCTGTGTCCACCCTGTCCTCCCCTCCACCTGGCTGCTCTACTCTGTCCTCCCCTCCACCTGGCTGGGTCCACCTGTCCTTCCCTCCACCTGGCTGCATTCACCCTGTCCTCCCCTTCACCTGGCTGTGTCCACCCTGTCCTCCCCTCCACCTGGCTGCGTCCACCCTGTCCTCCCTTCCACCTGGCTGCGTCCACCCTGTCCTCCCTTCCACCTTTCTGCTCCACTCTGTCCTCCCCTCTACCTGGCTGCAGCCACCCCGTCCTCCCCTCTGCCTGGCTCCATAATGTAAAAGCCCAGTGGAGGAAGATGGAAAACAGAATCTGTCACACAATGTGCATAGCAAGATTCTGTTTATTACTTCCTTATGAAGCTGGCTAAATATAACTAAAAGACACCAAGAAAACGGTAGTTGTGATTATTTGTAAATGGCTTCTCACAAACTACAAACAGGACTTCTTATGACTTTCTTTCACCAATGTCTTTCTTCTTGTCACTCTTCCATAAAGGGCAGATTTGTGGAGAACACGACTAATAGTTGTCCTGTGGACAGATTCTCCCACCTGAGCTGTGGATCTCTGCAGCTCCTCCAGAGTTACCATGGACCTCTTGGCTCTTCTCTGATGAATGTTCTCCTTGCCCGGCCGGTCAGTTTAGGTGGACGGCCATGTCTTGGTAGGTTTGCAGTTGTGCCATACTCTTTCCATTTTCCGATGATGGATTGAACAGAGCTCCGTGAGATGTTCAAAGCTTGGGAGATTATTTTATAACCTAACCCTGCTTTATACTTCTCCACAACTTTATCCCTGACCTGTCTGGTGTGTTCCTTGGTCTTCATGATGCTGTTTGTTCACTAAGGTTCTCCAACAAACCTCTGAGGGCTTCACAGAACAGCTGTATTTATACTGAGTTTAAATGACACACAGTGACTCTATTTACTAATTAGGTGACTTCTGAAGGCAATTGAATTAAAGTGGAATTCTGAGGAGACCTTAGGGGAGAGAGAGCCCAGGATGGTGGCCCTAGCCCCACTAAAGGGTTCTGCCTATCCCAGGCACCAGGAGCGCCCAATATCAAGAGGACCTTCCACCACGGAACCCTCGGTGGGAATATACAGAAACAATCAGGAATGTCCCGAGTAAGGACAAAGTAAGAACACCGTCACTGGGTACTGCCTGCCTTTTTGTTACTATTCAGGAAGGTCCTTTTGGGGTCAAGGGGGCGGAGTTGACCTGTAGTGATAGGATGATGCAGAGCCAGGAAAGCCAGGCCTTTATGATACATACACCAAGCTTTGTTTTGTTTGGATTATTTATTCTTCTTTAATTTCATTTATGTGTACAATCAAGATTCACTCACTATCATTGTACTGACAGATTGTTACCATTTATTCGCTACATTATTTCCAACCGGAGAATTTACTACATTTCTCTCATACGCCCCCTAGTGGTCATATTAATATCCAGCGGCCTTTCAGAGTTGAGGATTGTGCGCCCCTAATCAAGTTTTACTTTTAGTATGCCTATGATCATGTGACTGGCCCCCTATCCTCTTCATGCACATGTGTCACATTAGTATGCCTATGATCATGTGACTGGCCCCCTATCCTCTTCATGCACATGCGTCACATTACATTCAATTGCAGACGTCATTTGGTTGTCCCCTGGGGCCGGGACAAGGGGTGGGCGCAACTGCCCTGTGCACTGTGGCATCATGTGAGATGGAAGGGGGGGGGGCACCAAAAGGGGATTGGAGGGAGGGGATTTGTGTTGGGTGGGGGAATTTGGGGGGCAGCAGAGGGTAAGAATTTGCGAGGAAAGGTGATTTGGGGGTATTTGTGTTGGGAGGGGCATGGGGGGAGAGGATTTGTGCTTGGAGGGGGGGATTTGGGGTGTTTGTGCTAGAAGAGGTGATATCGTAGAGGGGGAGGGGATTTGTCCAAGGAAGGGAAATTTTTTGGGGGGGAATTTGTGTTAGGAGGGGAATTTGGGAAGGAAGATTTGTGCTAGGAGGGGAGATTTGGAGTTGGGGGGAAGAGGATTTGTACTCGGGGGGGGGGGGGGATTTGAGGAGTAGATGATTTTGTTCTAGGAGGAGTGATTTTTTTCTTGGGGGGGGGTGCTGGGGGATTTGAAAAGAGGGGGGATTTGAGATGGAAGGCAGGATTTCAGCAGGGTGGCGGTTTTGTCCTGGAAGGAGGGGAATTAATGCTGGGGGGGGGGGGGGGGGCTTGCTAACACATAATGCTCATACATCTTGGGGGGGTGAAGTTTGGCATGTTCGCCCCCCGGGGCTCTAGATGGCATTGTCCCAGCGCTGGTTGTCCCATTTGGCTGTTCTGGATTGAATTATGCTGCCCCCTAGTGGCACTAGAAGACTAGAAAGTGTATTCTATATTGTTGTTTGTAAATCAAGGGAATCCAGAATATAAAGAACAAACACCCATCTCTGGGTCACCGATATATAGTGCCGGATACCCACATCACCGAGAAAGGGACACCCCCAATAAAATACATTTCTCTCTTAAACTCCCAATACCCAAATAAAGCCCCCCCCCCAGCAAATATAAGATGAAGGAAAAGAAAATAGTGCCATGGGATCAATAAAAATGAAATAAATCTGCAAATTTACCAATACAGAGATTGTTCTTTGGGCGGGTAATGCATGCGCGGCGGGCTCCCATCCAATGTCTCTAGGCAGTGTTAGTTTGCATGCTTTGCATACATGTTTGTGACACCCAATCATGTGATTTTCTATGATTCAGGTCAAACGCGCTCATCTGGTTTTACCGCAATCAGGGAGTTTTATCTCATAACTTTGTTTTCACATCCTGTCACTCCCGTAATTTATTCTAAAGAATATACACAATATATATGATAGAGCGTGCTCTCTATGAGGATATACACTATATTCCCAAAAGTATTGGGACGCCTGCCTTTACACACACATGAACTTTAATGACATCCCAGTCTTAGTCCAGAGGGTCCAATATTGAGTTGGCTCCGCCCTTTGCTATAACAGCTTCACCTCTTCTGGGAAGGCCGTCCACAAGGTTTAGGAGGGTGTCTATGGGAAGGTTTGACCGTCAAACATTCCCATAGACACCCTCCTAAACCTTGTGGACGGCCTTCCCAGAAGAGGTGAAGCTGTTATAGCTGCAAAGGGCGGAGCCAACTCAATATTGGACCCTCCGGACTAAGACTGGGAGGCCATTAAAGTTCATGAGTGTGTAAAGGCAGGCGTCCCAATACTTTTGGGAATATAGTATATGTAACATTTGGAAACCTCTATGAAAACATTGAATATTCCATGTCACTAGAGGAATTTTCTTCAAGATGGAGATTCGAGAGGCATTTGAGGGTCACACAAGTCTGATTTACTAAAACTGGAGAGTGTAAAATCTGGTGCAGTTGTGTATGGGAGCCAATCATATGTAGACATGTCTGTGGCCCCTCACAGTTTCGTGGTCTGCTATGACCAGTTATACACCTGAATATAATACACAACCAACCCGAATCCTAGACCAGGGATAGGAAGGACACATCGATTGCCGGGTTCTACACCAGATTCTCACCGTCTTCTGTTTTGTTGCAGTAGAAATCCAGATTCCCCCCCCCCCCCCCCCGGCGATGTGTTTCCAGGTTTCAGACGATCGTATTTGGTGATCCGTGTCTGTATACTATCCTGAGCATACAGGGGAGATGTTCTGCTGTGAAGCCCATTCAAGGCTGGATTGTGGGACCTTCACAGTGGCCCCTCCATGTTGTGCCTTCAGAGATTCCCTTGTGTTCCCTCTGCTCAGGGCCTACCTAGAACCTTTAGACCCCCTAGCTGGGGGGCCCCTCCCACTGATCCCAGGGCCCTTTACTTCCACCATGGGACCCTTTATTGTGGACCGTAGCGGGCCCCCTTTGCTGCCATCTTGGGGTCCCCTCATAGTGGCGGAAATGCCAGGGCCTGGTCGCAAGTGCGACCTTCACAACCCTGCTAGTTCTGCCAGTCTTTTTTTATTTCTGTTATTTTATTTTTGTAATTATTTTTTACCATTTTGTTTTATTTATGTATTGATTTGTTTTTTAACATTTTATTCAAAAACATTTTTTAGGACCCCTTGTTTGGGGGCTTTGGTGAAATATCAGGGGTCTAAACAGACCTTTAAACAGAGAAAGGAGATTGAGGACACCTCAGTCTCTATCTCTGCAGCCTCAGCTGTACAGAATGAATGAACAGGAAGAGCTCTGTACAAAGGCTCCCTGTTCATTCACAAACTGAAGCACAGGAAATCTACTATAATTCAGCTATGAATGAAAAAACAGAGTCAGTAATTGTTATCGATCATTGACAAGGAAGGGGCTGGTAAATGAGAGATTTACCCCTCCCCCCACTCAGCTAGCAGGAGAGGGGCGGGGGGGGGACCTGGAGGTGCTGTGGGGGGGGGGAGCACACAGGGGCCCAGAGACAAAACAGGGGGACCAGGAGAAAGGACAGGGGGGGCATATAGAGGAACTGATCTGTCCATTTCTCTCCTGCCGCCGTTGAATACCTGCAGGAGGGAGGAGAAGGGAGTATTTAGCAGCCGAGGGGGGGAGGGGTGAACGGTTTTGCTACATGCTGCCACCCGGGTTGCAATCGTGACCCCTGTGACCCCTGTATGTACGCCCCTGTATGTACGCCCCTGTATGTACGCCCCTGTATGTACGCCCCTGTATGTACGCCCCTTCCTCGGCTCCACCTCAGGGCACCACGGCTCACTCCTTCATTGCTGTTGGTTTAGTTTAAGGTTTGGGACTCGGGGGACCAACAAAGACGCCTTCAAAAGTCCCCGAGAACTGGAAGTTCCTTCCAATGTCACAACATAATTCGGAAATGTTGTCCTTGTGGTTATAAAGAGGAACCTCCCCTCCCCCACAGCTGGATATTTTTTAAGTTCTGTTTCATCTTTTTATGTTGCACAGCAGAGCTTCCTCCTTCCTCCCCTCGGTGACAATGACAATGGCCCTCACACAGATATGCTGAAGGGTCCTGCCAGGCTTGGGGACCCAGGTTAGACCTTTGGCACATCTGTACATCCAGGATCTCCTTGACTGCGCATGCTCGAGCACAGCTCTGCCACACCCCGCAGCAAAGGGGGGTCAATGTGAATGTTAGTAAATGGAACCCGTTGTGATCAGAGAAGGTTTTTTTATAGACTGGCCCGACTTTTTTTATATAGAATAAGCTGCAGCTGTTATCTATTCACCCAGGACCACCCCCCAACTGCACCCAGGACCCCCCTCCACCCCACTGCACCCAGGACCCCCCCTCCCCCCACTGCACCCAGGACCCCCCTCCACCCCACTGCACCCAGGACCCCCCCTCCCCCCACTGCACCCAGGACCCCCCTTCCCCCCACTGCACCCAGGACCCCCCCTCCCCCCCACTGCACCCAGGAACCCCCTCCCCCCACTGCACCCAGGACCCCCCCTTCCCCCCACTGCACCCAGGAACCCCGCTCCCCCCCACTGCACCCAGGACCCCCCCTCCCCCCACTGCACCCAGGACCCCCCCCTTCCCCCCACTGCACCCAGGACCCCCCTCTCCCCCCACTGCACCCAGGATCCCCCCTCCCCCCACTGCACCCAGGACCCCCCCTCCCCCCCACTGCACCCAGGAACCCCCTCCGCCCACTGCACCCAGGACCCCCCCTTCCCCCACTGCACCCAGAACCCCCCTCCCCCCACCTCACCCAGGACCCCCCTCCCCCCACTGCACAGATACAAATAGAATGTTCGGTGTTTTAATATTCTTGGGTTTGAGAAAAGTCCTGGTTGAATTTTTTTCTTTACTCTACAACGGGGGTCTCCAAACTTTTCAAAGCAAAGGGCCAATTTTTTATGTCGGCCACTGAACAGTGCCGGACACCCGTCAGCAGGGCCCAGGGCAACGGCACCTCTATGTTCAAATTCTCACAGGAGGAGGGGCACTACTGAGGATGTCCCATGATGTGAGGTCTGTACTGAAGGGAGGGGGTCTGCACCAAGGGGGGGGGGTCTGCACTGAAGGGGGGGTCTGCACTGATGGGGGGGTCTGCACTGAAGGTAGGGGTCCGCACTGAAGGGGGGTCTGCACCAAGGGGGGGTCTGCACTGAAGGGGGGCTTGCACTGAAGTAGGGGGATCTGCACTGAAGGATGTCTGCACTGAAGTAGGGGGGTCTGCACTGCAGGGGGGTCTGCACTGAAGTAGGGAGGTCTGCACTGAAGGGTGTGTGTACTGAAGGTGGGGGGGTCTACACTGAAGGGGGGGTCTGCACCAAGGGGTGGTCTGCAATAAAGGGGGGTTCTGCACTGAAGTAGGGTGGTCTACACTAAAAGCGGGGTCTGCACTAAAGGGGTGGTCTGCACTGAAGGGGGGTCTGCAATAAAGGTGGGGGTCTGCACTGAAAGGGGGTCTGCACTGAAGGGGGGTCAGCACTGAAAGGGGGGTCTGAACTGAAGAGGTGATCTGCACTATAGGAGACCTGTACTGAAGGGGGTCTGCTGTGAAGAGAGGTCTGCACTGAAGGAGGGGTCTGCACTGAAGGAGGGGTCTGTACTGAAGGGGGGGTCTGCTCTGAAGGAGGTGTCTGTACTGAAGGAGGGTCTGCTCTAAAGAAAGGTCTGCACTGAAGGGGGGGGGGGGTATGCACTGAAGGGAGGGGTCTGCTCTGAAGGGGATTCTGCACTAAAGGAGGGTCTGTACTGAAGGAGTGGTCTGCACTGAAGGGGGATCTGCACTGAAGGGGTGGTCAGTGTGGAACCTTCTCATTTAGACCTGGCAGCTGCCAGTGCCCCGCCTCCCCTTTCACACATTTAAAGAAGGTCAGAAACTTTAGGAGGCTTATATTTAATGCTAGAGGAGGAGCAGCTCTGGGGACCCTGAAGTAAGGGGGGAGGGGCTCTCTGGGGGCCCTGATGTAAGGGGATGCTCTCTGGGGACCCTGATGTAAGGGGATGCTCTCTGGAGGCCCTGATGTAAGGGGATGCTCTCTGGGGGCCCTGATGTAAGGGGGAGGCTGCACTGAGCAAGGTCCATAAAGATATGGAAGAGCGAGTTTGGGGTGGAGGAGCTTGACTGGCCTGCACAGAGTCCTGACCTCAACCCGACAGAACACCTTTATAACATCTGAGGAAGACGTCCCTGGACCAACTATATGTCCTTTGCCTGTATTCATCCTGTCCTTGTGAGTAGCCATTTGGCTGTTGTTTTTATACATTTTAATAAAGCTTTTCATGATACTGCACTTAGATTGGCGCTTCTTGCCTTCTTTCTTATATGGAAATTGTGTTTGTCTGAGTGATGGACACAGAAATGATCGGCCTTGGTATCGATTTCCTAGGCTTCGGTTTCTTAACCTTGACGAGGAATTGATTGATAGATACAGATATATGATTTGAATACAAGTAAGACGCATGTGTGACTCTCTATACTACTCAGCAGAGCTTTCAATAAATGAAATATTTTTAGCTCTGCAAAAAGAGACTTTGATTAAATGTTTGCCAAAAGAACACAAGTAGAAGTTAAAGTAGCAAAGCCCAATCCTGATATCTCTTATTATATAAGTAACCAAATGATCAGCGCTGAGTGCATATTTGTCCTCTTATAAAATGTGTCACAAATACAATATATACAGAGCATCTAGAAAAGTACTCACAGCGCTTCACTCTTTCCACATGTTGTTATGTTACAGCCTTATTCCAAAATGGATTAAATTCATAATTTTCCTCAAAATTCTACAAACAATCCCCCATAATGACAACATGAGACTAGTTTGTACATAAGTATCACAGGCATGGGAGGAGCCTGTGATATTGTGTGCATGGGAGGAGCCTGTGATACTTGTGTGCATGGGAGGAGCCTGTGATATTGTGTGCATGGGAGGAGCCTGTGATATTGTGTGCATGGGAGGAGCCTGTGATATTGTGTGCATGGGAGGAGCCTGTGATATTGTGTGCATGGGAGGAGCCTGTGATAATTGTGTGCATGGGAGGAGCCTGTGATACTTGTGTGCATGGGAGGAGCCTGTGATACTTGTGTGCATGGGAGGAGCCTGTGATATTGTGTGCATGGGAGGAGGCTGTGATACCTGTGTGCATGGGAGGAGGCTGTGATACCTGTGTGCATGGGAGGAGCCTTTGATATTGTGCGCATGGGAGGAGCCTGTGATACCTGTGTGCATGGGAGGGGCCTGTGATACCTGTGTGCATGGGAGGGGCCTGTGATACCTGTGTGTGCATGGGAGGGGCCTGTGATACCTGTGTGCATGGGAGGGGCCTGTGATACCTGTGTGCATGGGAGGGGCCTGTGATACCTGTGTACATGGGAGGGGCCTGTGATACCTGTGTGCATGGGAGGGGCCTGTGATACCTGTGTACATGGGAGGGGCCTGTGATACCTGTGTGTGCATGGGAGGAGCCTGTGATACCTGTGTGCATGGGAGGGGCCTGTGATACCTGTGTGCATGGGAGGGGCCTGTGATACCTGTGTACATGGGAGGAGCCTGTGATAAGAATCCTAATATTTCAGCCTGCGTGGGCAGTTAGAGCGTACCAACTTTTCGATAGTTTAGAGTGCCTTGATTTTAGCTAGGTTGTTTTTATTGTGTTTTTTATTGTGCTTTTGTTTCTGTTTGTTTTTATTTATTTATTTATTTATTGCTATGCAGTTGAGCCTGGGTGTGCCCAATAGGCTCTGTTATGTACTGTTGACTTCAAAACCTGCAATTAAAATAATAAAAAAAAAAAAGATCATTAATAGACCTGCTTTGTCGTTTTGCTGGATTTATATTGGTATAGCAGGTTGTTTGGAATAAGCCAATTATTTATTTTTTGACTACTCACAAAAGCGCGGTGGGGGGGTTTTATTTATAAGTTCACTTTTTGTACCGTTACCCCCATATTAAGGCTGTCAGAATCTACAAAACAGTAATTCACTCGCAGTGTTCTGTGAATGAGAAAACTGCAAGTACCCTCATCCTCTGCGGCTGTCTGCTTGTGGTTCTCAATGAACTACCAGGGGGTTGTTGATCACTTTAGGTCACATGTGTCAAAAACAAAGCCCACCAGCCAAATGCAGCCCGACAGGCCATAGCATGTGCCCCCCCCCCCCCCCAGTCACAGCGAGCACAGAACTCTTCTGCCAGATTTTTCCGTGCCAACCCCTTGTCTCAGCAGTAGGCAGCAGAGAGGACAGAACTCCTTCTACAGATCCTGCACCTCTCTGTACAGCCGCAGCACCACCTCATCTCTACCTCTCCTGGTTTCAATATTTAACAGTTGACTCCAGCCCTCCTCTGGTCCTCCTCCAGACCTTGCAATTTTTGCTTTCCAGCTCTGCCCCCAGCTTCTTCCTGGCAGCAGCACAAGGTAAGGGGGGGTGCAATGTGATGTAAGGGAGCGTGGGGGGGCTCTTGACTTCTGATGGCGGGGGGGGGGGCTCCTGACATCTGGTGTATAGAGAGACGGGGCACTCTGGACATCTAGTCTTACAGATATAACTGGCCCTTTGAGGGCGATCATAATAATGATGTGGCTGGCAATAAAGTTGAGTTTGACACCCTGCTCTAGGGGGTAGTTAATTCAGCCTCCTGTCAGAGTGTTACTGCCCACCCATACGGGATACAAGCAGACAGCTTACCAGGGGCGGCTCGTCCATTAAGGGCGCACGGGCACCTCCCCCCTTGGCAATCACCATCCCCCAATCCATGTGTCCGGCCGCTTTCAGGACACCGGCACATGGATTCCAATGTGGGGGGGCGGCTCGTCCAGTAAGGGCACACAGGCGCCTCCCCCTTTGCCAATCGTCATCCCCCAATCCATGTGTCCGGCCGCTTTCAGGACACTGGCGCATGCATTCCAATGTGGGGGGGGGGGTTTAGAAGCACCGATTAGAGACAGAGACTCTAATAAGCTTCAATATAGGGTGGGCGCGGGTCGCAGAGAGTGCGCTCCGATCCCATCCAGGTGTGTTACAACAGCGAATGAATATTCTACTCCTCCCGGCCAATCAGGAACCTGATTTTGACACTGGTCACCCGATTGGCTGAAAGGACAGGCGATCCTATTGGACGCCTAGGAGGAGAAGGGGAAGAGGCTGGAAGCCGCCATGGAGGAGAGGACACGGAGTCGCTGCCTGCTGCCCACCACCCGCCGCCGATGGGGTAAGTACCGGACTGACCGGCAAACAATGGGGGTGGGGGGTGGGGGTTGATAGGTGGTTGTTTGCCTCCCCCCCAAAAAAAAACCACCAACCGCCACTGCAGCTTACACAGACCGTCTGTAGGACCGCGGCATTACACCGGCAATCTGCTGATCATGGGTGCAATGCTTTACGGGTCCCTAAGAAAAATACAAAAATAAATGCCTATTATTTTACCTGCAAACCAAAGTGCATTTATTATTATTTTTTTGTAAAAGTGAACTTATCTTTTAAGTCCACAATACACCCCGGACCCTCCTCCTTTCTCCACACTAGTCCCACCTTCTTTGGAGTAAGAAATAAAGGCCGTCCCACCAGAGAAAATATGGGGCTCTCCATGAAAACTAAAAATACAATTTTCATACCCCTGGAAGACTTTCCCTCTTCCTCGGAGGCACTCGGGATTCTGACGTTTTATAAGGAGCGCTAATTTTATCCTTTGCCTCAGGCCCTCCAATACATGAGAGCAGCTCCCAATTTGGGTCGTAAAATTCAGCGTTCTGGGCAAAGTGAAAAACAAAGTTTTCTTTTGAGTAGGGCGAGGGTGGACATTTATATAGACGCACAGGGTCATGCACTTACTACAAAGCCTGCTTTGATTCTTCGTGGATCAGACGGGCCTTTCAATTAATGTTTGTAAATTGTAGTTTCTCCTCGTCTATAACAGCGGCCTCAGATCCCAGACTAGATAAACAATCGAGCATGCCGATCATCTGATATCTTACTGTACACATGTCATTAAGGAGGAACACTCAGCGGCTTGTTCAGCGTTGTAGAAAAAAAAAAGACTCCGTCACACTCACATGTTTAGACAGCAGGAAGTTTATTTGTTATTTAAAAATAAATAATCCAATAAACTTGACATAAAAAATAAGAGCACATTAAAAAAAACAAAAAAACTAAACAAAAATAAAAACAAATCAAAGATTACGAGAGAAAGATGAAGACACAGAGTAAAACCTGGGACTCTGGCGCTAGAGTTTACGCAACACTTTAACTTTGTTGAGAGCCGGAGTTCAATTCTCTCCCCGCGGACACAAATCCCTATTGTCATCCATGCAGTTATGAAGACACGTACACTTCACTTCAGCTCTTCCTGCTTAGAACCCATTGTCATACTATCTCTAGACTTGAAGCTTTCCGCTTTTCACCCAAAACACATTCAATTTGCCATCTGCTACTCTACACCCTTGACCCTCCTCTTAACTAATGTTGTAAGCTCTCCCTCACTGCAGAGGCCTGCAAGGCCATGGACATCCTCTCTAAAAGTGATTCCTGTCCATTAACTCAGCTTGACCATGACTTGAGCTACCACTAATGGTCAAAGAATGGCAGGCCCCAACCTGCAGAGGTCAGCTTACGGGGCCACTATTACTGCAGAAATGTGGTGGCCTAATTTCCGTGCCCATGGCCATCCCTTAAATATGGAGAATGGACCTAGGAACAGAAAACCTTGACATGATGTCACAACAGTGAGGTTTTCACAATCTTAAGGTCTGGGGGGCAGATAAAGAAGAAATAAGTCATGTACATCGTGTCCTGCAACATTTCATGGGCCTTTGTCCACAATAAGTTCTGATCTGCCTTTGCTATTAACACACTGTGCAAAGTAAATTCTGCAGGGTTTGGCATTGGAGAGCTAAATAAATAAGGGAGATGAAAGGTAGAGGTTCTGACCCTGCCTGGGACTATAATTCTAACTCAGAAGCGATGCATGATGCAATATGAGTAGGACTCCTAAACCTGGGGGGGCACAAACAGAGGTCTCTAGCCCTGGGATGGCTTTTTTTGTTTTACTTTCCTTGAGCCTCAGATTCTTCCTCATCGTCTTCATACATCTCGCCCTCCTCTTCGGCGGTGGCATCCTGGTACTGCTGGTACTCCGATACAAGGTCATTCATGTTGCTTTCGGCTTCTGTGAACTCCATTTCGTCCATACCCTCTCCGGTGTACCAATGCAAGAAAGCTTTGCGTCGGAACATGGCAGTGAACTGCTCGGAGATGCGTTTGAAAAGCTCTTGTATGGCGGTGCTGTTGCCGATGAATGTGGAGGACATCTTGAGACCACGAGGTGGAATATCACACACAGCAACTTTCACATTGTTGGGGATCCATTCTACAAAGTAGCTGCTGTTCTTGCTCTGGATGGCCAGCATCTGTTCGTCCACCTCCTTCATTGACATGCGCCCACGGAAGACAGTAGCCACTGTCAGGTACCGTCCGTGGCGGGGATCACAGGCCGCCATCATATTCTTGGCGTCAAACATTTGCTGAGTGAGTTCTGGGACAGTGAGTGCCCGGTACTGTTGGCTGCCACGGGCGGTCAGTGGGGCAAAACCAGGCATGAAGAAATGAAGACGTGGGAAGGGCACCATGTTGACAGCCAGTTTACGCAGATCGGCATTGAGTTGTCCAGGGAACCTCAGGGAAGTGGTGACCCCACTCATGGTGGCACTGACAAGGTGGTTAAGGTCTCCATAGGTGGGAGTGGCTAGTTTAAGGGTGCGGAAGCAGATGTCATATAAAGCCTCGTTGTCGATGCAGTAGGTCTCGTCTGTATTTTCTACTAATTGATGGATAGACAATGTAGCGTTGTAGGGCTCCACTACTGTGTCGGACACCTTCGGGGAAGGCACTACGCTAAAAGTGTTCATGATGCGGTCAGGGTATTCCTCCCTGACTTTACTGATGAGAAGTGTGCCCATGCCCGAGCCGGTGCCTCCACCCAGAGAGTGCGTCAGCTGGAATCCCTGGAGGCAATCACAGTTTTCACATTCCTTCCTCACAACATCTAATACAGAGTCCACCAGTTCTGCACCTTCTGTGTAGTGACCCTTCGCCCAGTTGTTACCGGCACCACTCTGTCCTGAGGAGGGAGAGAATGAGGATAAGATGAGGAATTAGAATATCTAAAGAATTTTGTAATAATGGTTACATTTCTGCAAAAATGTTTAATTGTTGCAACTTTTGTGACCCTTCAAATCATTGTTTTGGTTTGGAATGCTACAAATGGGAAACAAAAATAACATTAATATAAAAAAATATATAATTCAAGGAATGAGGTTTTTGGGATTTTAGAGATGCACATTTACAACAAGGTCATTTAGAAAAAACTATATTGATATTACAATACATTTACAAGTGCAAACTGATTTGATCTCTACATGTTTCACCTTGGTTATTGGCTTCTTCAGGAGTATTTTTGATATCAGGCACAGTATACACTGTATATTCAAAAGCTATTTGTATGTTTATTGAGGCTCCAGAGTCATAGGGGTATAGAAAATCAGATCATCAGGTATAACCATAGAGGGGGGATGTATCTTTAAATACACAACCGCTTATATGGTCCAACCCACAGACAGGATCTTTTGATGTATTCCAAGACTTCAGATTGATTGATAGCCTTCAATCCCAGAGTAGATAAAGTTGGAAGAGATGGTGAAAAAAGATGAAATGGATTGGTTTCTGAAATTTCAGAAAGTCAAAATCTGACCCTTAAACCAAGAGTTCCATAGTTGGTCTCTCCCCTTCCTATGCCAGACCACCTTGCTGACATCTCAGAAACCAATCCATTTCATCTTTTTCACCATCTGTTCCAACTTTATCTACTCTGGGATTGAAGGCTATCAATCAATCTGAAGTCTTGGAATACATCAAAAGATCCTGTCTGTGGGTTGGACCATATAAGCGGTTGTGTATTTAAAGATACATCCCCCCTCTATGGTTATACCTGATGATCTGATTTTCTATACCCCCATGACTCAAACTGGCGGCCCTCCAGCTGTTGCGAAACTACAAGTCCCATCAAGCCTCTGCCTTGGGAAGTCATGCTTGTAACTGTCAGCCTTGCAATGCCTCATGGGACTTGTAGTTTCCCAACAGCTGTAGGGCCGCCAGTTTGAGACCCCTGATATCAGCGGTTGTGTATTTAAAGATACACCCCCCTCTATCATCATACCTGATGATCCGATTTTCTATACCCCTATGACTCTGGAGCCTCAAACATACAAATAGCTTTTGAATATACAGTGTATACTGTGCCTGATATCAAAAATACTCCTGAAGAAGCCAATAACCAAGGCGAAACATGTAGAGATCAAATCAGTTTGCACTTGTAAATGTACTGTAATATCAATATATTTATCTTTGGATGTCTGTTTGTAATATTTCTTCTAATAAATGTATATATTTTTTTCTAAATCACCTTGCTGTAAATGTGCACCTCTAAAATCCCCAAAACCTCATTCCTTGAATTATATATTTATCTACTAGGGGATGTGGTGCAGAATTTGTGCGAGATGATAAGTAAAACATTTCTTCTCATTAATATAAAATTTTTTTTTTTTAAATAATCTCTGGCCAAACTCTCTCTGTTTTTAGTTTGGCCCGGCGCCATTTTGCCTGGCATCAGACATGTGGACTGGAAATGAGGGGAAAGTTCTTGGGAATGGGAAACAAAAATAAAAAAAACGAACATAAATGTCTTGCCCTTTACTATCCTGCTAGAAGATATTTTTAGTATCTCCTGGGAGTTTGGGAAATTTCCCCTTTACTTTGTTTTATCGGACCAGTAGAGACAAAGACAGAAATAAAAACTCAGAGAGGTTCTGGAAGTTCCAAAAGTGAAAACAAATAAAGTATTATTGCGGAAGGTCCACAGCTGCATGCCGAGATCGTTTGTCTGGAAGAATCCAGTCTGGTTGGGATCGGCGCTCACCTTTCTTTACAGATTTCTAAAACTGTTATCTGTTTCTTAGAAATATTTCAGATCATTTTTAGATGGTCGTTCCATGAAGACCGTTCAGAACTATGACAGAGCAGGTAAGTAGAAGGCCCCTTTCACACTGGGGCGGGAGGTGTGTCGGCGGTAAAGAGTCGATATTATTAGCGGCGCTTTACCGACGTTTTAGTGGCGGTATTCGGCCGCTAGCGGGGTGGTTTTACCCCCCACTAGCAGCCGAGAAAGGGTTAAAAACCACCTGCAGAGGCGCTTTGCCGGTGGTATTGCCGCGCTGCCCCATTTACTTCAATGGGCAGGAGCGGTACACACTCCGCTCCTTCACCGCTCCGAAGATGCGGCTTGCAGGACTTTTTTTTCCGTTCTGCTCGCGCACCGCTCCAGTGTGAAAGCCCTCAGGGAAGACACAGCAGCGGCTGTTTTGGGTCAGTTTGCAGGCGCTATTTTGAGCGTAATAGAACCTGCAAACCACCCCAGTGTGAAAGGGGTCTAAGAAAAAAATAAACCTTTATGGCTCATGCTCACAGGACATTTAAAAAAAACGCCAGGGCTGCTGTCAGGAAAAAGCAACTGTAAAAACATGCCGTTAGCCGCGTTTTTAAATAGCTTTACGGGCATTTTTTGGTCATTAGAGATTTTGGGCGTTTTACTTTTGACTCCTTCCTATTGGCTGCACACTTATATTAGGTAGACATGAAGGGGGGGGTCTTAGCACTGTGCTGACACCTGTATCTCTTCTGTGCTGGGAGCGCGCTCAGTACTGCGCCAACAGGTCACATCCAGCAATGATTGTGAGCAAATCGCACAATTGAGGTGACCCCCCCTCCCCCCCCCCCAGGAAAGGGATGATGATGCTCTGGGGAAGGGGAGGGGGGCAGAAAGGGGTTAAGTCTGTTACCTTAAAAAAAAAAAAGATTGTATGAATATATAGATCGAACATTAGTACCTTAACCTGTCTTGTTATCTATAGGAGAGGGAGGGTCAGAACTTCGCTCAGTGATGTCAATGAACAGGATTACAGAAGAGAGCAGAGTGATGACCTCATCAGAATACTGCTTCTCCTTCATTGTCCAATCACTAGACAGGGGCAGGTTGGTGACCAAGCTCTATTATTTCAGTGCCATAGAGAAGAATGGGGACACTAAGCTGATTGTCTGACAGGGATGGCTGGATCACAAAACCGGCTGAACACTCCGGGGTAGATTTACTAAAAGCAAATAGATTGCTCATTTTGAAATGCAGTGGCTCCAGAGCTTAGTAAATGAGGTGAAGCGTCATTTTACAAAGAATACCCAATAACATGCAAGAAGAAAAAACAGCATTTTTTTGCTTGGATGATGATTGGATGATGGAAGTCAGCAGAGCTTCCCCTCATTTACTAAGCTCTGGAGCAACTGAATTTGAAAAGTGCTCAGTCTGTTTTCCTTTAGTAAATCCACCCCATTGCCTTTGGCAGATGAAACAATTGAAATATATATATATACACAGTATATACACAGTTAGTTGGCTGATGTTCATTCTTAAAGTCACACGGAAATAATCTGCAAAGACAAAGAAGCAGATTTGTTTTATACCGAATATGAAGTTATCGGGTCGGAAGAGATGTCCAAAGGCTCCGGAGCGGACGCTGTCCATGGTGCCTGGTTCCAGGTCTACTAGGATGGCTCGCGGGACGTACTTGAGGGCTGGAAATACAAAGAGACAAGCGGTGAGAAAGCAGAGAAGCCTCCAAGCTGGACCTCTATGACCGGCCTCAGATCTCACTATGAAAGGTGACAAGTCCTTCCGGGAGAACCTGAACACCTCCTTCCTAGAGATGGTCCTTTAGGGGCCGCTGACATCGGGATTACACAGGAACTCATGGGAGGAACAATGCATGGGAGGAACAACGCATGGGAGGAACAAGGCATGGGAGGAATAACGCATGGGAGGAATAACACATGGGAGGAATAACACATGGTAGGAATAAGGCATGGGAGGAATAACACATGGTAGGAATAAGGCATGGGAGGAATAACGCATGGGAGGAATAACACATTGGAGGAATAACGCATGGGAGGAATAACGCATGGGAGGAATAACGCATGGGAGGAATAACGCATGGTAGGAATAAGGCATGGGAGGAATAACACATGGTAGGAATAAGGCATGGGAGGAATAACGCATGGGAGGAATAACACATTGGAGGAATAACGCATGGGAGGAATAACGCATGGGAGGAATAACGCATGGGAGGAATAACGCATGGGAGGAATAACGCATGGGAGGAATAACGCATGGGAGGAATAACACATGGGAGGAATAACACATGAGAAGAATAACGCATGGGAGGAATAACGCATGGGAGGAATAACACATGAGAAGAATAACGCATGGGAGGAATAACGCATGGGAGGAATAACGCATGGGAGGAATAACACATGGGAGGAATAACGCATGGGAGGAACAACGCATGGGAGGAATAACGCATGGGAGGAATAACACGAGAAGAATAACGCATGGGAGGAATAACGCATGGGAGGAATAACGCATGGGAGGAATAACACATTGGAGGAATAACGCATGGGAGGAATAACGCATGGGAGGAATAACGCATGGGAGGAATAACGCATGGGAGGAATAACACATGGGAGGAATAACACATGGGAGGAATAACACATGAGAAGAATAACGCATGGGAGGAATAACGCATGGGAGGAATAACACATGGGAGGAATAACACATGAGAAGAATAACGCATGGGAGGAATAACACATGGGAGGAATAACACATGGGAGGAATAACGCATGGGAGGAATAACGCATGGGAGGAATAACACATGGGAGGAATAACACATTGGAGGAATAACGCATGGGAGGAATAACGCATGGGAGGAATAACGCATGGGAGGAATAACGCATGGGAGGAATAACACATGGGAGGAATAACACATTGGAGGAATAACGCATGGGAGGAATAACGCATGGGAGGAATAACGCATGGGAGGAATAACACATGGGAGGAATAACACATGAGAAGAATAACGCATGGGAGGAATAACACATGGGAGGAATAACACATGAGAAGAATAACGCATGGGAGGAGTAACGCATGGGAGGAATAACACATGGGAGGAATAACACATGAGAGGAATAACGCATGGGAGGAATAACGCATGGGAGGAATAACGCATGGGAGGAATAACGCATGGGAGGAATAACGCATGGGAGGAATAACACATGGGAGGAATAACACATGAGAAGAATAACGCATGGGAGGAATAACGCATGGGAGGAATAACGCATGGGAGGAATAACACATGGGAGGAATAACACATGAGAAGAATAACGCATGGGAGGAATAACGCATGGGAGGAATAACGCATGGGAGGAATAACACATGGGAGGAATAACACATGGGAGGAATAACGCATGGCTCATTCCTTTGCACGGTGCGATTTTGTAGCCCATTTGTTTGAATGAGATGAAATCGCACTGGAATGCAGAAAAGGTAGAAGCGCATGCACGACCTCTACAAACAGTTTGCTATTCCTGTAAACGTTCCTCTTTGAATTACGTTGAATTTCAGGGGGTCCTGGGGGCTCCCTGTAGGACTTGTCCTCTGCTGGGGGGGAGGGGGGGTTGATGTTTTTTTCTGGAGTGGTACTTTCTATGATAGATTATACAGCTCTGTATTCTGTGTGAGGTGTAGGGGAGTAATGTATCATCTTTTACCCTGTCAATGATCCTGTTGAAGGTCTGCAGGGGGTGTAGTACAATTTTTTGTTACCTTCTCTGTCTTTTGTAGATGGTCTTTGTTTTGCAGTTTTGTATTGAACTTTTTTCTGTGTTATTTTTGAAAACTCAATATATAAAAAAAAACAAAAAAAAAAAAACTGCCGCACCAAATCGCTGCGGTACCTCGTGATTTGGTGCGTTTGTGATCTGTATTTGGGGTGCTGTGAACATTACATTTGGCACACGCATGCGGATTGCAGGGGCAAAGAAGGCGGTGTGGGAATCCTCCATAGAACGCACCTTTCCCATACAGCATTAGGTGTGAAGTGGACCTTAGACACTTTTATACATAAGGATCAATCTTATTAAAAAAAAGTACCCCCCAAACGAGTACTGAGGGACTTTTTAGGCAACTGATCAACAATTGATGAAAAAAATATAAAATGTATTATTATAAAGAAAATCATATAACGGATATGAATCTAAAAAGGCAGATCTGTTATATGCAGGGGCGGACTGACCATTCGACCACTCGGGCACTGCCCGAGGGCCCTGGGCCACTAGGGGGCCCCATCAGGGTTGCCAGCCTCAGTAAAACCAGGGACAGTATTTATAAATCTGGTTTTTTTACAACTGTCTCTGAAATGTCCCTTACCCACATCCTTTTGGTCTAAAAATCACGAGATCATAGCTGCCCCACTTCTCCAGTACCTTCTCAGCCAATAGAAACATGTCTGTGTATACTGTGTGATTGTATACTGTGTGATTGTATACTGTGTGTACATTTATGTATATACTGTGTGATTGTATACTGTGTGGCCCCATAATCTGATTGCCTGGGGGCCCCATGAGTTGTCAGTCCGCCCCTGGTTCTATGGTTTTGTCTGTGCTGTTTATGTAAATTCTTTTTTAGTGTTTTATGCACCTAACATTCTTTATAATGATACATTTTATATTTTTTCATCAATTGTTGATTAGTTGCCTAAAAAGTCCCTTAGTACTCTTTGGGGGGTTCTCTTTTTATAATATTGTTGAAATTTGGGATGTTGGAAAGGTTTGGGGTCTTCTCTCGGGTGGATCACTATAAATGAACATACATAAGGATCTTGTATGTATGGAATGTATGGAAATGGCCTCCAGCAACCTCTGCCAATGGCACCATTTATCAGACTATAACTAAAGCCTTTTCTATTTTTGTTTTTTAGTTTTGGAGTGTGGAAGTGTTAGCACCTCTGTCGGGTTTATGTGCTTTGATATAGTGGTGGAAATGAGGAGCCCTGGATCACCTTTGCTGTGATTGGGTGTGGAATTACTGTATGGAATGTTCTCTGGTGTATAGGACTCCTGTCTGGGTTCCTGGAAATAGGTGATATATGAGAGTGCCGGCTGGGTGGGTTGTGTCCAGACTGAGGCTGTCGGTCTATTTGGTGGTCAAACCAGAAAACATTTTTTTTTTCTTCTCTCAAATCAAACAGTCCAGATTCTTTCCAGTTCCAGCCCTGATGAAGGGGGACTTGTGGATCCCATGAATTGTGTTACTGTGACAGACCTGAACAGGACAGTCTTTTGGAGGGGGCTGTAGGGTAGCCTCTTGCCTGCTGACTATGGGCCCTGGCATCTGAGGGAGCTCCAAGAAATCAGGAAGATGTCCTGGTATATAATGCAAGATGACATTACATCATTTAGCAGTCAGGGGAAGCCATGATGGTCTCTGCCAACTTTTAATTCAGTGAGAAGATGTGAGAAGAAAGCTGGGTAATGAGATTTGGACAGTCCTTCTTGAATACTGGTGCCGGTCTGTCTGGGTGGGCACTGACACTTAGGCTTGTCTAGGTGACTAGCTGTTAATTAGCTTGCTGTTTATGTTCGCTATTCATTAGATGTAATGACATTACTGTTTACAGTTTGCATTGTTTAGGATAATGTGATTAGGCTTTTGTCTGATTTTGTGTGGTATAAATTCTTTGTAAGTTTACGTAAAGTCAGAGACCCCCAAAGCACATTTTACCATCTGCTATGGTCTTGCCCCAGACTTCAGGAATACTGGTCCCAGGTGGTTAAGTTCCTCCATGACTGCATGGGATCTCCCTATCTTTGTGCCCCGCCAATGTCTACTCGGCATCCTCTCTCTTCCCAAAGAGGAGAAATACCTCAATATATTCCTACAGGAATCTCTATTACTCGCCATAATGCAAATCGCCCGCAGCTGGATCAAAGCAACTCCCCCACCATCCAGCAATGGATGGGGGCAGTTAACGACACCCTTCCTTACAAAAAGGTGCTGTACTTGCATAGAGGCTGCCACAAATTACACAATATTTGGGACAGGTGGCTTGAAGACACGTCCATGTACAGAGTAGGACCAACCCCCAGCTGTGGCGCTGCCTTCAATGTGACCTAAGCACTTGCTTGATGCCCCCTAACCCCATGATTTATACCAAGTACAACATTATGTGCCTTCTGCATTCTATATGTCTCCGTGGGTGAGAACTGCGGGTCACCCTATTGGGTGGGCCTACTGGTCCCCTCATCCGGCTCCTGGACATGCTCTAACTGCTGAGATCAGATATGTGTATCGCTTATATGAAAGTAATGTCAAGTGGTGTCATCCTTTTGTTTAGTGCCTGCTGCACTTGGTACTTGATTATGTATCCTTTTTATTTTATGCTCAATAAACGTTTTTAAAAGCTTACATAAAGTCAGTCCCAGTTTGCACCTAAGCTAGTGCCGTCTAGTTCTTGTGTGCAATGCTCAGCTATAATACCAGGTTGCTGGTTCTAGAGTGGAGGAAGCTGTATCTTGGTGGAAGCCCCCAGGTGGGGCGCCAAGCGTTCCCTCACAACACGGGAAATTCACCCTCCACTTATCCCGATGGTCACAGGACAGAAATCAGAAGCAGAAATAGATGTGATCTCCTCCGATCTGTCCTGGGAGCGGTTCCCTCCATATTGGAGAAATATTCCCTCACTTCCCGGGAATGAAGGAAGATCCCCAACAGGCTACAGACAAATGAAAATCCGACAGGGAGGTTATCCATTTCATTCTGGATCAAAACCTAAAAAGATAAGTGTTGGTTTTGGATAGAATTTATGGTGGAACTTTAAACTGCCTTTTGTAGTCACAGATCAGCCGTGTTCTATTCAGTAATAAAATAACACTTAGCTTGGAGGATTTTTAATTAAAGGCGTCATAAACAAATCATTTCTCTCTTGATTAAAAAATAAATGCTTTTCCTAAAGCAAACTGGCCAATCAGAAACATGGGGCCTGTCTAGCCTACTTCTGGAAATGCGAATGGCTTTATTGCTGATTGACGGAGATCAGGCTGCATTTCTCCAATGTCTCCACTAGAGGGGCAGGCTCAGTACTTACAGGAGGCCTCATTGTAATAGACACTAATCCTCTCCAGCTGGAGGTCGGAGTCCCCCACATAGTTCCCAGTGGGGTCA
>JBBGZY010002278.1:0-76768 GCA_037952925.1 Lithobates clamitans | reverse complement strand
TTTATTCCGTGTCGGATCAGATGGAGACAGACATCCATCCGGTGGCCCCATAGAGGAGAGCGGACTGTCTGCTGTGCACAGCTGAGCGGATATGACCTGTCACCCGCCTGCTCAGCAGGGAGATCCCCCCCCCCGCCAAGCAAGCGGATCATACTTCAACAGAGGCGCCCGTGTGAAAAGGGGTTTAAGTGGTTGTACACCCTTCCATATCCCTAGTGAAATGACTGTCCTCAGGTGATACACAGAGAGGAAACAAATCATCCTACGTAAGTTGTACCTGTTTATCTACAGTCCTCTCTTCTCTACAGCTGTTCAAAGAGCAGACTTTATAGGGCTTGTCTGAACGGTCATAAAAAAAGTGGGGCGAAGAGCTGAAGTTACACTGGGCAGAACTCAGTGAGAGCTGATTGGAAAGAAGGGACACACCCACCTGCACACAGGAACACAGCTGAGGCTGTCAATCACAGGCTGTGTGCTGCAGCTCTCTTCCCCCTGTCACCATTTTTCTCTTGGTGTCAGGAAAACATGTCAGAAGTGACTCAAGCAGATAGCTGAGGGGGAGGGAGGAGGAGACTCATGCAGATAGAGGAAGACGGGGGAGACTCGTGCAGATAGAGGAGGGAGGAGGAGATTCGTGAAGATGGAGGAGGAGGAGATTCGTGCAGATAGCAGAGGGGGGGAAGGAGGAGGAGACTCATGCAGATAGAGGAGGGGGGAGGAGGAGGAGACTCGTGCAGATGGAGGGAGGAGGAGATTTGTGCAGATGGAGGAGGAGGAGATTTGTGCAGATGGAGGAGGAGGAGATTTGTGCAGATGGAGGAGGAGGAGATTTGTGCAGATGGAGGAGGAGGAGATTCGTGCAGATGGAGGAGGAGGAGATTCGTGCAGAGGGGGGAGGGAGGAGGAGACTCGTGCAGATAGAGGAGGGGGGAGGAGGAGGAGACTCGTGCAGATAGAGGAGGGGGGAGGAGGAGGAGACTCGTGCAGATAGCAGAGCTGGGAGGGAGGAGGGGGCTCGTGCAGATAGCAAGGGGGGGAGGAGACTCATGCAGATAGAGGGAGGAGGAGGAGACTCGTGCAGATAGAGGAGGGAGGAGGAGGAGACTCGTGCAGATAGCAAGGGGGGAGGAGACTCATGCAGATAGAGGGAGGAGAGGAGACTCGTGCAGATAGAGGAGGGAGGAGGAGGAGACTCGTGCAGATAGAGGAGGGGGGAGGAGGAGACTCGTGCAGATAGCAGAGGGGGGAGGAGGAGACTCGTGCAGATGGAGGGAGGAGGAGGAGACTCGTGCAGATGGAGGGAGGAGGAGGAGGAGACTCGTGCAGAGAGAGGGAGGAGGAGGAGACTCGTGCAGAGAGAGGGAGGAGGAGGAGACTCGTGCGGGGGAGGAGGGGGAGGAGACTCGTGCGGAGGGAGGGGGAGGAGACTCGTGCGGAGGGAGGGGGAGGAGACTCGTGCAGATAGCAGAGAGAGGGAGGAGTAGGAGACTCGTGCAGATGGAGGGAGGAGGAGGAGGAGACTCGTGCAGATGGAGGAGGAGGAGGAGGAGACTCGTGCAGATGGAGGGAGGAGGAGGAGGAGACTCGTGCAGATGGAGGGAGGAGGAGGAGACTCGTGCAGATGGAGGGAGGAGGAGGAGACTCGTGCAGATGGAGGGAGGAGGAGGAGACTCGTGCAGATGGAGGGAGGAGGAGGAGGAGACTCGTGCAGATGGAGGGAGGAGGAGGAGGAGACTCGTGCAGATGGAGGGAGGAGGAGGAGGAGACTCGTGCAGATGGAGGGAGGAGGAGGAGACTCGTGCAGATGGAGGGAGGAGGAGGAGGAGACTCGTGGCAGATGGAGGGAGGAGGAGACTCGTGCAGATGGAGGGAGGAGAGGAGGAGACTCGTGCAGATGGAGGGAGGAGGAGGAGACTCGTGCAGATGGAGGGAGGAGGAGGAGACTCGTGCAGATGGAGGGGAGGAGGAGGAGACTCGTGCAGATTGAGGGAGGAGGAGGAGACTCGTGCAGATGGAGGGAGGAGGAGGAGACTCGTGCAGATGGAGGGAGGAGGAGGAGACTCGTGCAGATGGAGGGAGGGAGGGAGGAGGAGACTCGTGCAGATGGAGGGAGGAGGAGGAGACTCGTGCAGATGGAGGGAGGAGGAGGAGACTCGTGCAGATGGAGGGAGGGAGGGAGGAGGAGACTCGTGCAGATGGAGGGAGGAGGAGGAGACTCGTGCAGATGGAGGGAGGAGGAGGAGGAGACTCGTGCAGATGGAGGGAGGAGGAGGAGACTCGTGCAGATGGAGGGAGGAGGAGGAGGAGACTCGTGCAGATGGAGGAGGAGGAGGAGACTCGTGCAGATGGAGGGAGGAGGAGGAGACTCGTGCAGATGGAGGGAGGGAGGGAGGAGGAGACTCGTGCAGATGGAGGGAGGAGGAGAAGACTCGTGCAGATGGAGGGAGGAGGAGGGAGACTCGTGCAGATGGAGGGAGGAGGAGGGAGACTCGTGCAGATAGAGGGAGGAGGAGGAGGAGACTCGTGCTGATAGAGGGAGAGGAGGAGGAGACTCGTGCAGATGGAGGGAGGAGGAGGAGGAGACTCGTGCTGATAGAGGGAGGAGGAGGAGGAGACTCGTGCAGATAGAGGGAGGAGGAGACTCGTGCAGATGGAGGGAGGAGGAGGAGACTCGTGCAGATGGAGGGAGGAGGAGGAGACTCGTGCAGATGGAGGGAGGAGGAGGAGGAGACTCGTGCAGATGGAGGGAGGAGGAGGAGACTCGTGCAGATGGAGGGAGGAGGAGGAGACTCGTGCAGATGGAGGGAGGGAGGAGGAGGAGACTCGTGCAGATGGAGGGAGGAGGAGAAGACTCGTGCAGATGAGGGAGGAGGAGGAGACTCGTGCAGATGGAGGGAGGAGGAGGAGACTCGTGCAGATAGAGGGAGGAGGAGGAGGAGACTCGTGCAGATGGAGGGAGGAGGAGGAGGGAGACTCGTGCTGATAGAGGGGAGGAGGAGGAGGAGACTCGTGCAGATAGAGGGAGGAGGAGACTCGTGCAGATGGAGGGAGGAGGAGGAGGAGACTCGTGCAGATGGCGGGAGGAGGAGACTCGTGCAGATGGAGGGAGGAGGAGGAGACTCGTGCAGATAGCAGAGGAAGGCGGCAGCAGACAGAAATGACACTCAGTGCTCTGGACTGAGACAAGTACACACTATAGAGGGATAGGCTTTGTTCAGATTTCATGTCTGAGGTTTCCGTCCTCTCTGAGATCACCAGATCGGCACTCCTGACAGTTCAGATACGAGGGTGTGTGACGATGGAGAAGTTCTGAATTGGGTGAAGAGATTCGGTTCCTCTAATTGTTTATATTTCTTTATCCAATGCAGGGAGAAGGAGAAGAGACAGGATTCCGATATCCAGCTGAATGTGGACGAGGAGGAGGAGCACTTCACCTTACCGACCTCCGAGGAGATGGAAAAGGAGCGTATCCTTGTCTGTCCGCTCAGTGCTGACACCTACTGGTGGCGATAGATAGGTGCAGGGGGGTTGGATCTGGCTTTGCAATTCCCATAGCTCAGGCATGGAGTCTTACTACTCTCGTTGCAGTAAGGAGGAGCTCAGCTACCTAAACATGTACAGTGCCTTGAAAAAGTATTCATACCCCTTGAGATTCCACACATTTTGTATATAAATGTACTTTATTGGGATTTTATGTGATAGACCAACACAAAGTGTCACATAATTGTGAAGTGGAAGGAAAATAATAAATGATACAAATAAATATGTGAAAAGTGTGGGGGGGGGGGGGGCATTTGTATGGCGCCCCCCGGAGTCAATACTTTGTAGAACCCCCTTTCTCTACAAGTCTTTTTGGGGGTGTCTCTACCAGCTTTGCACATCTAGAGAGGACATTTCTGCCCATTCTTCTTTGTAAATTATCTCAAGCTCTGTCAGATTGGATGGAGAGCGTCTGTGAACAGCAATTTTCAAGTCTTGCCACAGATTCTCAATGTGATTTAGGTCTGGACTGTGACTGGGCCATTCTAACACATGAATATGCTTTGATCCAAACCATTCCATTGTAGCTCTGGCTGGATGTTTCGGGTCGTTGTCCTGCTGGAAGGTGAACCTCCGCCCCAGTCTCAAGTCTTTTGTAGACTCTAACAGGTTTTCTTCTAAGATTGTCCTGTATTTGTCTCCATCCATCTTCCCATCAACTCTGACCAGCTTCCCTGTCCCTGCTGAAGAAAACCATCCCCACCACATGATGCTGCCACCACCATGTTTCACGGTGGGGATGGTGTGTTCAGGGTGATGTGCGTGTTAGTTTTCCCCACACATAGCGTTTTACTTTTAGGCCATAAAGTTGAATTTTGGTCTCCTCTGACCAGATCACCTTCTTCCACATGTTTGCTGTGTCCTCCACATGGCTTCTCACAAACTACAAACAGGACTTCTTATGACTTTCTTTCACCAATGTCTTTCTTCTTGTCACTCTTCCATAAAGGGCAGATTTGTGGAGAACACGACTAATAGTTGTCCTGTGGACAGATTCTCCCACCTGAGCTGTGGATCTCTGCAGCTCCTCCAGAGTTACCATTGACCTCTTGGCTCTTCTCTGATGAATGCTCTCCCTTGCCCGGCCGGTCAGTTTAGGTGGACGGCCATGTCTTGGTAGGTTTGCGGTTGTGCCATACTCTTTCCATTTTCCGATGATGGATTGAACAGAGCTCCGTGAGATGTTCGAAGCTTGGGAGATTTTTTTATAACCTAACCCTGCTTTATACTTCTCCACAACTTTATCCCTGACCTGTCTGGTGTGTTCCCTTGGCCTTCATGATGCTGTTTGTTCACTAAGGTTCTCTAACAAACCTCTGAGGGCTTCACAGAACAGCTGTATTTATACTGAGATTAAATGACACACAGGTGGACTCTATTTACTAATTAGGTGACTTCTGAAGGCAATTGGTTCCTCTAGATCTTAGTTATCAGAGTAAAGGGGGCTGAATACAAATGCCCCCACACACACTTTTTCACATATTTATTTGTATCATTTATCATTTTCCTTCCACTTCACAATTATGTGACACTTTGTGTTGGTCTATCACATAAAATACATTTACTTTTTTGGTTGTAACATGACAAAGTGTGGGAAATTTCAAGGGGTATGAATACTTTTTCAAGGCACTGTATCTAAGTGACAAATAGAATACACCTGGCTGCCGTCTTATATATATATATATATATATATATATATATATATACACACACTATGATGTCACTGTAGTAGCATCCTTAACTCCCTCCTCAGTCTCAGCGCCGATGGATCTCTCCGCAGTTCAGGATCGTATTAAGGACGTAGTTGCCGTCTTGCAGGACTTTGCGAATCGCGGAGAGGGCCGCCCCCGCCAGGAGTATCTCGCCGTGCTTCGCCGGGATCTGGCCACTTACTACAGTTATGGTGCCTTCATGATCGAGACCCTCGGTGACCTGTTTCCTGTGTCCGAGGTGAGAGGGGGGGTCCTGTGTTTGTAGCGGAGGAGGGGTGTGTGATGGGAAATATCAGATGAGACCTACATTAACCCTCCTCCCCCCCACGGGGTAAAAGAAATGTTAATGCCTGTGCACGATTTTGCAACTTTGACGTGTTGGTAAAACCGTAATATCATCACAACCGCTTTGTTGTATTCGCTTTCATTTTGTTGGTAAATGGTGATGGATATTTCCCTTTTTTTTTTTTTTTTTTTTTTTTTTTACCACTTCAGCCCCGGGAAGATTTGGCTGCTTAATGACCAGGCCATTTTTTTTGCGATACGGCACTGCGTCGCTTTAACTGACAATTGCGCGGCCGGTGTGACGTGGCTCCCAAACAAAATTGACGTCCTTTTTCCCCACAAATAGAGATTTCTTTGGGTGGTATTTGATCATCTCTGCGGTTTTTATTTTTTGCGCTATAAACAAAAAAAATCCGACAATTTTGGGAAAAAAAAACACAAAATTTTGTACTTTTTTGCTATAATAAATATCCCCTTTTAAAAAAAAAAAAAACAAGCTATTTTTTTCCCCTCAGTTTAGGCCGATACGTATTCTACATATTTTGGTAATAAAAATCGCAATTAGCGTGTATTGATTGTTTGCGCAAAAGTTATCGCATCTACAAAATAGGGGATAGATTTATGGCAATTTTTTATAATTATATATATTTTTTTTACTAGTAATGGCGGCAATCTGCAATTTGTATCGTGACTGCGACAATATGGCGGACACATTGGACTCTTTTGACACATTTTTGGGACGATTGACATTTATACAGCGATCAGTGCTTTAAAAATGTCTTATTTTTTTTTAATTCAAAAGAGTGTATTTTTTCCCAAAAAAAAAAAGTGCGCTTGTGAGACCGCTGCGCAAATACGGTGTGACAGAAAGTATTGCAACGACCGCCATTTTATTCTCTAGGGTGTTAGAAAAAAATAATAATATATAATGTTTGGGGGTTCTAAGTAATTTTCTAGCAAAAAAACAAACAAACTAATTTTTACTTGTAAACAACAAGTTCCATAAAATAGGCCCGGTCATAAAGTGTTAAACAGTGGAAAGGGGGAGGGGCCTCATCAGCGGCCATTGGTGAAGGAGAAAAATTACTTCTTTACAAAATTTTCGAACAGAAACTCTGAGAAACATAAGTGGTTGTGGGCAGCCGATGTTTTCTGTCCTGATTTCTGTCTCCTCCTTCGTCTCTCCAGCTGATTGACTTTCTGGAGGCGTTGTGAAGTCCAGCGTCCAATCACCATCAGGGACCAACACCTTGAAGACGCGAAGACGTGACCTGGGCTCAGTACGTGTTCTACCTCCTCCTGGATATAATCAGCGGTCTTCATGGATGGATAAGATGAAGATTTTCCTTTTTTTTTTCTTGCACTGATAGATTTATTTTTTGTATCTTGGATACCACACATTTATTGATGTCCTATTTAGAGCGGATCCAGGCTGCATCTGAGAACCAAAAACACTCATTTTGTTTTTAATATTCAAAGCAAACTCGCCCATCCATCCGTCCATCCATCCATCCATCCATCCATCCATGTCTCCATGTTTTGTTTTTCTCAGAAATCACTTTGAACCCCCCCCCCCCCCCAGCATTTCTGGCCTTGGCCATCTTGAGTTGAGGGCAAATCATTCATGTAGTTCAGGGGTAGGAAACAACCTCGGCACTCCCAGCTGTGGTGAACCTATAAATCCCATCATGCCTGTGATGGTCGGAGTCTTGCATTGTCTCGTGGGACTTGTAGTTTTTAAAACAGCTGGAGGGCAGAGGTTGCCTGCCCCTGATTGTAGTATTTACTTCCTGGAATCCATCTTCCCTTAGCTAAAAGCCTGCGTGCAGGAGGGTGAGCTTAGCTGAGAAAACCCCTCCTGAAGACTCCTTGGATGTATGACTTTGCCTGGGCAAGAAACCAGGAAGTAACTGAAGAAATGTAAAATAAAAAGTGTAAAACAAGTACAGTTGTGCTCATAAGTTTACATACCCTGGCAGATTTGATGATTTATTGGCCGTTTTTCAAGGAATATGAATGATAACACACAAACTTTTCTCTCACTCATGGTTAGTGTTTGGCTGAAGCCATTTATTATCAATCAAACAACTGTGTTTACTCTTTTTATATCATAATCACAACAGAAACCACCCAAATGACCCTGATCAAAAGTTTACATACCCCAGTTCTTAATGCCGTGTATTGCCCCCTTTAACATCAGTGACAGCTTGAAGACTTTTGTGGTATTTGTGGATGAGGCTCTTTATCTTCTCAGATGGTAAAGCTGCCCCATTCCTCTTGGCACAAAGCCTCCAGTTCCTGTAAATTCTTGGGCTCTCTTCCATGAACGGCACATTTGAGATCTCCCCAGAGTGGCTCAATGATATTGAGGTCAGGAGACTGAGATGGCCCCTCCAGAACCTTCACTTTATTCTGCTGTAGACAATGACAGGTCGACTTGGCCTTGTGTTTTGGATCATTGTCACGTTGGAATGTCCAAGTACGTCCCATGCGCAGCTTCCTGGCTGATGAATGAAATGTTCCTCCAGTATTTTTTGATAACATTCTGCATTCATCTTCCCATCAATTGTGACCTAATTTCCTGTGCCTTTGTAGCTCACACATCCCCAAAATATCAGCGATCCACCTCCGTGTTTCACAGTAGGGATGGTGGACCTTTCATCATAGGCCTTGTTGACTCCTCTCCATATGTAGTGTTTGTGGTTGTGGCCAAAAAGCTCAGTTTTGGACTCATCACTCCAAATGACTTTGTGGCAGAAGGCTTGAGGCTTGTCTCTGTGCTGTTTGGCGTATTGTAAGCGGATACTTTGTGACATTTGCGTAGTAATGGCTTTCTTCTGGTGACTCGACCATGCAGCCCATCTTTCTTCAAGTGCCTCTTTATTGGTCATCTTGAAACAGCCACACCTCATGTTTTCAGAGAGTCCTGTATTTCACCTGAAGTTATTTGTGGCTTTTTCTTTGCATCCCGAACAATTTTCCTGGCAGTTGTGGCTGAAATTTTAGTTGGTCTACCTGACCGTGGTTTGGTTTCACCAGAACCCCTCATTTTCCACTTCTTGATTAGAGTTTGAACACTGCTGACTGGCATTCTCAATTCCTTGGATATCTTTTTATATCCCTTTCCTGTTTTATACAGTTCAACTACCTTTTCCCGCAGATCCTTTGACAATTCTTTTGCTTTCCCCCATGACTCAGAATCCAGAAACGTCAGTGCAGCACTGGATGAAAGATGCAAGGGTCTGTCAGGAGTCCAGAAACTCATTGACCTTTTATACACACACTAATTACAAGCAAACAGATTACAGGTGAGGACGGTTACCTTTAATAGCCATTCAAACCCCTTTGTGTCACCTTGTGTGCATGTTATCAGGCCAAAATTACCAGGGTATGTAAACTTTTGATCAGGGTCATTTGGGTAGTTTCTGTTGTGATTATGATATAAAAAGAAAACACAGCTGATTGATAATAAATGGCTTCAGCCAAACACTAACCATGAGTGAGAGAAAAGTTTTTGTTTATCATTCATATTCCCTGAAAGTTGGCCAAGAAATCATAACTTCTGCCAGGGTATGTAAACTTATGAGCACAGATGTATATGTGATTTACTTTCCTATCTCCTGTATTTATCGGCGTAAAACACGCACTTTTTTTCCCCTTAAAATCAGGGAAAAATCATGGGTGCGTGTTATACGCCGATCCCCGCTGTTTGTGAGGGGAAGGGGAGCGAGCGCCGCCGAAAAAGACCGAGCCGAGTGTACTGTGTATTCGGCTCGGCTCGCAGTCCTGCCTCCTAGCTTTTACGTCCCGCCATTGGACCGGTGATGTGTCCATCATAGGAGCCGGGCCAAGGGGCGGGACTGCGTGACGAGCGGTGCAATAATTAAAAAATTCTTGCGGCACAATCCTTTAAAAAAACGATAATGCTGCAATTTTGGGCGAGGCTGGACACTGGGCGAGGCTGGACACTGGGCGAGGCTGGACACTGGGCGAGGCTGGACACTGGGCGAGGCTGGACACTGGGCGAGGCTGGACACTGGGCGAGGCTGGACACTGGGCGAGGCTGCAGACGGACACTGGGCGAGGCTGGACACTGGGCGAGGCTGCAGACGGACACTGGGCGAGGCTGGACACTGGGCGAGGCTGCAGATGAACACTGGGCGAGGCTGCAGATGAACACTGGGCGGGGCTGCAGATGAACACTGGGCGGGGCTGCAGATGAACACTGGGCGGGGCTGCAGATGAACACTGGGCGGGGCTGGACACTGGGCGAGGCTGCAGATGAACACCGGGCAAGGCTGGATACTGGGCAAGGTAAATCCAGTGGCCTAGTTTCTGGCACAAATCCCCCTCCCCTCCCCCTGCTTGTGAAAGCAGTCCAGTGGCTAGCTAGCCTCTAGATTGCTTTTACAAGAGAGCTGACCATCGCTCTAAAAACAATGATCCCAGGGTGATGCCTGCAGCGCAGGGTGGCTGGAGCTGAAGTGGATAAAACGCTTTTAACAGTACATTTAATAGATCAAAAGGGAGCAAAAAGAAAAAGTGCATTGTTGGGATTTTCCTTTCCTTCTATGATCTTCACCCAATCAGACGTTTCTTCCTCTGCCCGTTGTTAGGCTCTGATTAATCGCGGAGTAAATCTGGACCCGTTGGGTAAATGGTCGAAGACCGGACTTGTCATCTTTGACTCTTCAGTACCAGTCGGTAAGGTTGTGAGGAAGTGGGAATAATGATTCTTTCTGTTGTCTTTGTGTCTCTGTTTGATGTCCTCCCCTCCCCCCCCCCCAGGTGCCACCCCCGAGTACCTGGCCGGTCACTACATGCTCCAGGGTGCGTCCAGCATGCTGCCAGTCATTGCTCTAGCACCTCAAGAGAACGAACGGGTGCTGGACATGTGCTGCGCTCCCGGCGGGAAGACCAGTTATATCGGTGAGTGTTGGAGAGAGAGAAAAATACTTCTGGCTGAAGTTTTGTATTTGCTGTGTGTATCACAATTGTAAACCATGATTATTATTACCCGCAGCCCAGCTGATGAAGAACACCGGTATTATTGTCGGCAACGATATGAACGCAGAGCGCCTCCGGAGCGTGGTGGGAAATCTGCACAGATTGGGCGTCACAAACTGTATAGTCTCCAATTATGACGGTCGGCAGATCCCCAAGGTGAGAGCGGTCTGACCGCCGTATAGAACTGAGGTGGAGGTGAGCCGTGAATTACGGGCATCGGTCACTGTAGAAGTGACTTGCATATTGCCAGATATTCACTGGGAGAGCGTGGCTGGGGCGCGGGGGGGGGGGGGGTGGCTGGGGCCCGGGGGGGGGTGGAGAGCGAGGCTATGGTACGGGGGGGGAGCGAGGCTGGGGGCGTGGGGGGAGAGCGAGGCTAGGGTGCTGGGGGAGAGCGAGGCTAGGGCACCGGGGAGAAGGGCGCCAGGGGGAGAGCGAGGCTGGGGTGCCGGTGGGAGAGCGAGGCTAGGGCACCGGGGAGAAGGGCGCGGGGGGAGAGCGAGGCTATGGCGCGGGGGGGAAGAGCGAGGTTGGGGCACCGGGGAGAAGGGCGCCAGGGGGGAGAGTGAAGCTGGGGTGCCTGGGGGGAGAGCGAGGCTGGGGGAGAGCAAGGCTAGGGCACCGGGGAGAAGGGCATGGGGGGAGAGCGAGGCTGGGGTGCCGGTGGGAGAGCGGGGCTGTGGGAGAGCGAGGCTATGGCGTGGGGGGGATAGCGAGGTTGGGGCACCGGGGAGAAGGGCGCGGGCGGAGAGCGAGGCTATGGCACAGGGGAGGGAGAGCGAGGTTGGGGCACTGGGGAGAAGGGCGCCAGGGGGGAGAGCGAGGCTGGGGGCGCGGGGGGAGAGCGAGGCTAGGGCGCGGGGGGAGAGCGAGGCTAGGGCACCGTGGAGAAGGGCGCGGGGGGAGAGCGAGGCTAGGGCGCGGGGGGAGAGCGAGGCTAGGGCACCGTGGAGAAGGGCGCGGGGGGAGAGCGAGGCTAGGGCGCGGGGGGAGAGCGAGGCTAGGGCACCGTGGAGAAGGGCGCGGGGGGAGAGCGAGGCTAGGGCACCGTGGAGAAGGGCGCGGGGGGAGAGTGAGGCTGGGGCACGGGGGGAGAGTGAGGCTGGGGCACGGGGGGAGGGTGAGGCTGGGGCGCGGGGGGAGAGCGAGGCTAGGGCACCGTGGAGAAGGGCGCGGGGGGAGGGCGAGGCTGGGGCACGGGGGGAGGGCGAGGCTGGGGCGCGGGGGGGGAGAGAGGCTGGGGCGCGGGGGGAGAGTGAGGCTGGGTTAGAGCAAGGCTGGGGCGCCGGGGGGGGGAGTGAGTCCTTCAGCTCCCATCAGCCTGTTCTATATTATCCCGCAGAGAAAGTTCCCTTTGCTTTGTTATTGTTAATGAGTTGCATTCATCAGGAAAAATATAGAAAATGCAAATTTTCGGAGGACTTTCATGGTACCTCCTGTATTCACAATGCTACATCTGATTTAAAATTATATTTTATTACAAAAATTGATAAAATCATTGATCCAATAATCCATTATGTAAAAACAATTAGAAATATAAAAAGACTCCTTCAAGGCCTGGACAGTTTACATTTCCCATGAAGATTGGAGGTCTGTATTAGATACTTGTCCATCTCAACATCTTTCACGGGATAATCGCTTCCTCTGGAGCTTAAGAAGGAGTAATGACTTATAAAAGAAATTTTAAAAAAATATGCAAAAAAAGTAACAAATGTACACATATTCACGCAGACAATACATGCATATATAAACTATATTACCAAAAGTATTGGGACGCCTGCCTTTACACACACATGAACTTTAATGACATCCCAGTCTTAGTCCGGAGGGTTCAATATTGAGTTGGCTCCGCCCTTTGCAGCTATAACAGCTTCAACTCTTCTGGGAAGGCCGTCCACAAGGTTTAGGAGGGTGTCTATGGGAATGTTTGACCATTCTTCCAGAAGAGCATTTGTGAGGTCAGGTGTTGATGTTGGATGAGAAGGCCTGGCACACAGTCTCCACTCGAATTCATCCCAAAGGTGTTCTATGGGGGTGAGGTCAGGACTCTGTGCAGGCCAGTCAAATTCCTCCACCCCAAACTCGCTCATCCATGTCTTTATGGACCTTGCTTTGTGCACTGGTGCGCAGTCATGTTGGAACAGGAAGGAACCATCCCCTAACTCCTCCCACAAAGTTGGGAGCATGAAATTGTCCAAAATGTCTTGGTATTCTGATGACTTAAGTGTTCCCTTCACTGGAACTAAGGGGCCAAACCCAACCTCTGAAAAACAACCCCCCCACCATATTCCCCCCTCCCCCCAACACCATAATCCCCCTCCACCAAATGATTTGGACCAGTGCACAAAGGCCTTGAATGAGTCTTTCTCTTTTTGATACTTCTAATTGTTTTCCTGTGATTATTGTATCAATTATTTTATCAATTTTTGTAAAAAATATGATTTTAAATCAGATGTAGCGTTGTGAATACAGGAGGTGCCATGGAAGTCCTTAGTGCCTCCAAAAATAATCATTTTCTATATCGATACTATTGGGACGCGGGTGCACTGTTACCATACTATGTAGCAGCAGATATTATTTACATCAGGAAATAGAAATGATAAAAGTATCAGACGTGTAGATTGTTCTGTATAACGGGAATGCACAGGTTGTTCCATGCGTCCCCATGCATCCCCATACATCCCCATACATCCCCATATATCCCCATTCATCCCCATATATCCCCATATATCCCCATACATCCCCATATATCCCCATACATCCCCATATATCCCCATACATCCCCATATATCCCCATATATCCCCATACATCCCCATATATCCCCATGCATCCCCATATATCCCCATACATCCCCATATATCCCCATATATCCCCATACATCCCCATACATCCCCATACATCCCCATGCATCCCCATACATCCCCATATATCCCCATGCATCCCCATATATCCCCATGCATCCCCATGCATCCCCATATATCCCCATACATCCCCATGCATCCCCATACATCCCCATGCATCCCCATGCATCCCCATATATCCCCATATATCCCCATTCATCCCCATATATCCCCATGCATCCCCATGCATCCCCATATATCCCCATGCATCCCCATACATCCCCATGCATCCCCATGCATCCCCATACATCCCCATACATCCCCATGCATCCCCATATATCCCCATATATCCCCATACATCCCCATATATCCCCATATATCCCCATGCATCCCCATATATCCCCATACATCCCCATACATCCCCATATATCCCCATGCATCCCCATATATCCCCATACATCCCCATGCATCCCCATATATCCCCATGCATCCCCATATATCCCCATACATCCCCATATATCCCCATATATCCCCATGCATCCCCATATATCCCCATACATCCCCATGCATCCCCATATATCCCCATACATCCCCATGCATCCCCATATATCCCCATGCATCCCCATATATCCCCATACATCCCCATGCATCCCCATATATCCCCATACATCCCCATGCATCCCCATATATCCCCATGCATCCCCATACATCCCCATACATCCCCATATATCCCCATGCATCCCCATATATCCCCATACATCCCCATATATCCCCATGCATCCCCATATATCCCCATGCATCCCCATATATCCCCATACATCCCCATGCATCCCCATGCATCACCATACATCCCCATACATCCCCATATATCCCCATACATCCCCATACATCCCCATGCATCCCCATATATCCCCATATATCCCCATACATCCCCATACATCCCCATATATCCCCATATATCCCCATGCATCCCCATATATCCCCATATATCCCCATGCATCCCCATATATCCCCATATATCCCCATACATCCCCATATATCCCCATATATCCCCATGCATCCCCATATATCCCCATGCATCCCCATATATCCCCATGCATCCCCATATATCCCCATACATCCCCATGCATCCCCATATATCCCCATACATCCCCATACATCCCTATACATCCCCATATATCCCCATATATCCCCATGCATCCCCATACATCCCCATACATCCCCATATATCCCCATGCATCCCCATGCATCCCCATATATCCCCATATATCCCCATACATCCCCATATATCCCCATATATCCCCATGCATCCCCATATATCCCCATGCATCCCCATATATCCCCATACATCCCCATGCATCCCCATACATCCCCATGCATCCCCATATATCCCCATACATCCCCATATATCCCCATGCATCCCCATATATCCCCATGCGTCCCCATATATCCCCATGCGTCCCCATATATCCCCATACATCCCCATACATCCCCATATATCCCCATACATCCCCATACATCCCCATGCATCCCCATTCATCCCCATTCATCCCCATATATCCCCATGCTTCCCCAATGCGTCCAGTCCCATTCATGTCAGTTGGGTGGAGCTGCACGGACTCGGCTTTCAATGCCACAACCCGGAACACACACTGCTACCGCCTTCCAATTGACATGAATGGAACAGAAAACCTGTGCAGCCCCCCATTTTGGGCACACGCGGCCCTCTCACGGGTGTACACTGTGGTACGCACCTCGGAACGAGGCCTAAAACTTTAAAGTGATCATTCACATGATATTTTATTGCCAGACACAGCAAGATTCCTACAGATTCCTACAACTGGATTCACAGGTGGATGCAAATATTTGTTCTCAGCCTGTACAAAGCAAGGAGAGCGGCCGCAGCTCTCCGCCAGTGTTCATATGTAATCACACATAGAGCGATTGATTACTGCCAATTAGGGACAGATGATCGCCCCTGGGTGCAAGGCTCCATTCATACTTGTAGGACTCCAGTGTCGTGCGACTTTGGAGTGCAACTTTGGATGGATGTGACTTGTGTCCCCCCTCCCCCCTTGATTCGGAAATGAGCAGCCCACAACTCAAATAAATGAAGGAAAAAAAATCTGGAAGGAAAGCCCAGTCAGACGCTTTGCAGTGCAGCCTACATTTTATGAATGGGCTGCGGCTCAATCCTCTAGTCCCAATGGAACTGGAGGATACAGCAGTGATGTCGGGTTCAGAAGATGGAACTACAAGCACACAGATCTCATATGTTCCCGGAAATGTCCCTTTGAAGGGACTGATGGCCGCTGCAGTGCTGAAACGAGGGGCAGTAGAGGGGAGTATATGAGCTCTCTAAGGAAATGGATTATAGAGCATTGCAGCTAGAATATTGCAATCTCTTTCTATCGTGATGAATGCAGTGGTTGATGCCGGGTTACCCTGTGCTGGCTCCTGTCCCCCCACTGTTGGTTCACCCACAGGGGGTCCCTCAGTCCTGCCTCTAAGAAGCCCTATTTGTTGGGGTAGAATCAAACTGATTTGTCAGGTTGGGTCTTCAGATTTCATTTTAATCATGTCTTCAACTCACTTGATGAGGGATCTAAAGGCCGGTTGATTTGTTGGAGTCATGCTAGGAGACACTGAAGCGCCCTCTGCTGGTTGTGTAATATATAATCCTTTTTTTGCCCCCCCAATCTTTGAACCTCGGTCCTATTCCTGTATTACACCTGATGCCTTGTCATTGCCAGGTCCTCGGGGGGTTTGATCGGGTGCTCCTGGATGCCCCATGCAGTGGGACCGGCGTCATCAGCAAAGATCCGGCAGTGAAAACCAACAAGGTGAGCGAGGGAAGGGATAGTTCATGACATCATAGCTAATCACTGTGTGCTGCACTCTACTGGGAGGATTGACGCCCCCCCACCCCCCAACCACCATCGCCCATCCCCAAGGGCGTCATCTGCATGTAATATGAAGGTCAATCAGATTAAGACACTTAAAGAACTTCAGTCTCTCAACTGAAAAATAAAAACTCAGTAGCTACAAAAACTGCATCTGCTGACTTTTAATAAACAGCAACTCGCCTATCCCACGATCTAGCGGTCTGCTGACCCCGGCCGCTATCTCCCTGTGTCCTCTCTCGCCAGCATCTGTACTATGCCCCCCCCACCCACCCGTGACAGCTTGCTGCTTCACAGCTGGGTGTCCCCGGCGCATGCGTGAGCGTCGCTGTGCACTTTGAAGGGTCCCGCAGTCTTCTGGGACCTGTCACGTCTCCCAGAAGACTGAGGGGAGGGGAGGAGAACTTACACTTCCGATCACCCAGGGAGTCGGCGCACACAAGTGGGTACCTGTCAACATTGGTTCTCCTCTCCTCCCCTCCCCAAAAGCGCTATTTCACAAACAGGAGCGGGGGAGGAGGCCTTAAAGCATAACTTCCCCTTTTGGGTGGCACTCTCCTTTTAAAGAGAATTTTAGTCATGAAGTTTTTTTTTTTTTTTACATAGTTACATTGTTCCAGGTTGTACCAGTGTATTTATGTATATACCATGCCTAGCCGATCTTTGGATCACGGCCTGCCGATAGGGGGGTAGCAGTGGTCCTCCATTAGGAGGCCCAGACAGGGAGGAAGATCAGAGCAGCAGGGCAGGGGTTAAATACAGTAATGATGCCCTGTGCAGCTTTCTGCAGCAGATGAAAGCCAGTTTCTCTCCATGTCCCTCCCACTGGCTTTTAGCTGCTGGAGGGAGACACAGACACGGGTCATTGTTTCTGTAACGTCCCCGTGTCCCGCCACACTGATTTTTGTCTTGTGTGCCTGCCCCCCCCCCCCCCCCCCCCAGCTCCCCTATCCCACCGGCTGCTGCGAGTACACAGGGGCATGTGTTAGGATGGAGAGCGGTGGAAGGGGCTGGTAAATGTCATTTACCGGCCCCTTTCTCTAGTGCAGGGGTCTCCAAACTTTCTGTGCAAAGCGCCAGTTTACTGCCCTTCAGGCTCTTGGGGGCCGGACTGTGGCCAATGGGAGTAGAAAATGCCCCGGCATCAGTGCTCAAACATGGTAGGGAGGAATAGTGCCCTATTGTTGGTATCAATTGGAAGAACAGTGCCCCATTATTGGTGTCAGATGATGGAATAGTTTCCAAAGGGCCAGATGAAGGCAAGCAAAGGGTCACAACTGGCCCCCCGGGACCACAGTTTGGACACCGTTACTCTAGTGAATCAATAGACATAGTAAATGATCGGTACCGAACGCTACTGTGTCCATCGATAGCTGAAGCATAGTAAACTCTGTTTACTATTCTTCAGTTTTATGAATGGAGAGGAGCCTCTGTGTCCTGTTCATTCATCTTCAGTGCAGCTGAGGCCGCAGAGAAAGGAAGAATCTGTGTCCTCACTCCCTGTCTCAAGGGTGAGATGGTGGAGGAAGGTGGAAAAACAGTGCGCAATATCCAATGAAAGGCAAGTATGAAGGGGAATTTGTAGATGTTTATTGAAAGAAGCAACAAGTTAAGCCAACGCGTTTCGGGAGAACAAAGACTCCTCCCCTTCCTTGGGGCTTCTGCTGTAAGCTGATGGTGAATGGGCAAGAATTGGAATATGTCCCCGATGTGTCGGCAGTATGGGCAAATGTCAGGGGTCTCACCAAAGATCCCCCCCCAACAGCATTGTAAAAAACAAAGATTAAAAAAAAAAAAAAATTTGTCAGGTAGGCTGTACAGGGTGATTTCTATCAGGAGCCCCATTGAAGATATCCCCGGGGTGTCTGTCCCTTGTGAATGGACGGAAGACGTACGTTCGGTCAGATTAGATGACAGTTATAACAGGTTCTCCGCTACGAAGGCTCCATCATCATCATCATAATCCTCAGGCTGATCGGGGAGCCTCAGGAGTGAACAATTCCAACAATGTAAGGAGAAAAAGATCCCGCCGTGTATTTACCATTCATGACTTCCTCCCGCAGACCCTCCAGGATATCCAGCGCTGTGCCCACATTCAGAAGGAGCTGATCCTGAGCGCCATCGACTCCCTGGATGCCCAATCATCAGCTGGAGGATTCCTGGTCTATTGCACGTGTTCCATTACCGTAAGTCTGTCTGTCTGTCCAGTAACATTGGCACCAAGGCTTTCCTTTTACTGCACAACACACAAACCCCCATGGAATGTGTCATTAAAGCGGAGCTCCGCCCAGAAATGGAACTTCCGCTTATCCGGCCCCCCCCCCCTTCCCCCTACAATGTCACGTTTGGCACCTTTCAGGGGGGAGCAGATACCTGTCTAATCCGGGTATTTGCTCCCACGTCCACCGCATTATCCGGGGCGATCTACGCCATGTGCAGCCCCTCCTCCATTCCCCCCGCTGCCTTCTGGGAGACGCTCGGGTCCCAGAAGGACAGCAGTCAGAATGTGCAGCGCAACTCTCACACACGCGCAGTAGGGAAACAGGCTGTGAAGCTGCAAGGCGTCACTTCCTGATTCCCTTACTTAAGATGGTGGCGCCTCCACCCAGAGCCGAGGGACAGGTCGGCTTCGGGTGAGGACGTGGCGGGCGCCCTGGACAGGTAAGTGTCCATATTTTAAAAGTCAACAGCTGCAGTATTTGTAGCTGCTGACTTTAAATTTTTTTTTTTTTTTTTTTTTTTTTTTTTAAATATAAACAACTTACCTACTGGGTCAGTTCTGACATTTCTCTCCTACGTGTAAAATGTATCATTTTTTTGCTAGAAAATTACTAAGAACCCCCAAACATTTAAAAAAAAAAAATTGTGTGTGTGTATGTATGTATGTGTATATATATATATATATATATATATATATATATATATATATATATATATATATATATATATATATATATATATATATATATATACAATGTGGTATTATATTGTGTTTGCTTTCAATAAAATTCCTTAAAATGTATTTTATTCCGAAAAAAAATATTTTCAAGGGTCTTTGCTTTATAAAAAAAATATATATATACACACACACACACATATATACATTATATATATATATATATATATATATATATTATATATAATGTGTGTGTATATATAATATATATATTTTTTTTTTATAAAGCAAAGACCCTTGAAAATATTTTTTTTTCAGAATAAAATACATTTTAAGGAATTTTATTGAAAGCAAACACAATATAATACCACATTGTTTTGTAAAATATAAAACATGATTTTACGCTGAGTAAATGGATACCTAACATGTCATGCTTTAAAATTGCGCACGCCTGTGGAATGGCGATAAACCACGATACTTTAACCACTTCCATGCCTGGCCTTTTCTGGCACTCCTCTCCTACATGTAAAAAAAATCATCATTTTTTTCTTACAAAATTACTCAGACCCCCCAAACATTATATATGTTTTTTTTTTTAGCAGAGACCCTAGGGAATAAATGGCAGTCGTTGCAACTTTTTATGTCACGCGGTATTTGCGCAACAATTTTTCAAACGCCTTTTTAAAAAAAAAAAAAAAAAAAAGTTGCATGAATTAAAAAAATAACAAAACAGTAAAGTTAGCCCAATTTTTTGGTATAATATGAGAGATGATGTTACGTCAAGTAAAAAGATACCTAACATGTCACGCTTTAAAATTGCGCACACTTGTGGAATGGCGCCAAACTTTGGTACTTAAAGAAATCTCCATAGACGACTCCTCCCTATTAAATTAATGGAAAGTGCCTCAAAAATGCCTCTACTAAGCGTTTTTAGTTCAGTTTTAGAGAAGATCTGTAAAGAAGAGAAAATCCCTCCTGAGATGTGTGGAAACTGATCACCACCTACAAGAAACGTCTGACCTCTGTGATCACCAACAAGGGTTTCTCCACCAACTACTAAGGGAGCAAATACTTATTTTACTCACTGACTGCAACTCCATTTATAACATTTGTATCATGTGTGGCTTTTTTTTTCTGGATTTTTGGTTGATATTCTGTCTCTATCATATAAAATACACCTATGATAAAAATTATAGACCCTTCATTTCTATGTAAGGGGGCAAAACTTACACAATCTGCAGGGGAGACAATCATTATCCCCCCCCCCCCCCCCACACACTGTATAAGCAGGTGAAGCTTCAGCTTTAATTGTGTCTTAGATACACATTGGGGGAGTCGATTGACTGAAGACAAATGGACTGTGCCCTGCTTTTTTTTTTCTTAGTAAATGTCAGTGTGGTAAAGAATATCCAATCACATGCAAGGAAAATTTAAAAAAAAAAAAACATTTTTGCTTGCACATGATTGGATGATGGTAATCAGCAGAGCTTCTGCTCATTTACTAAGATCTGTGGAATATGAGAGCAACTTCCCCTGCGGAGTGCACCGTCTATTTGCCTTTTAGTAAGTCCACCCCGTTGACTTTTGTCTTCTTCTCCCCCCACCTTGTGTAATTCTCTAATATGTGTCTCCAGGTGGAGGAGAATGAGTGTGTGGTGGACTACGCCTTGAAGAAAAGAAATGTCAAACTTGTACCCACAGGGCTGGACTTTGGTAAAGAAGGTTTTGTAAGGTAAGTCCTTCATAAATAAAATAATAATAAAGGATCGCCCCACAACCTGGAGCTGCTTCCATATCTGGTTTATGTTTATTTTCCACTTAATGATGTGATTTCTATGTGTGTGGCAGGACCAAGCGGGTCACAGCTAGCAGGATATAATGTGTGTGTGTGTGTGTGTATATATATATATTATACACACATACCTCTCTCGCGCTCTCTCTCTATACCTATATATATATATAGTTGGTGTGTAACCGTTTGAGGTTTCTGGTAATAAATGGTGGATTCCATGCCGGTCATACTCACTCATCACTTACAAGATTGCTTTTCTGTATTTTGCAAAATACCTGGTTGATCTTGCTGCTCTCTACTTCCCTCTTCTGTCCATGTCCCCAATGCAGCTGTGGTGGCAGCTCTGCACATGCTCAGTTCTCAGTGAGTTTCTATGCTGAGCATTTCCTTCCTATCACATGTGAGCAGCCCATGTGACTATAGAGTCACACATGTGGGCGTGTACCCAATGACAGGCCACTCCCTCCCTCCTCCTCCTCCATGCCCACTAACCAGTTAAACACAGGGCGGTCAGGATATTACATGTAGATTAATGGAGTCTTCACCTCCCTGTTATTCTAAGACAGGCTGGAGGGGGCGTGACACAGCCTGTGACTGGCAGAAATCCGCCCACACCATGTTATTGCCACAAAATAATAAAGATTTTATTTCACATATGTATTTGACCATTTAAAACAGTTTATTGATATTTGTTTTTACGCTGTATCCCAAAGGCTGTTTTATTTTTTTATTATTATTTTGAACATGTGATCAGCAGCAGAGGACTAGAAGCTCCTCCTGCTTATTTTTCCCTTCAGACAGGCTGGAAGAGAGCCGGGTCATGTGACAGCTGTATATGGAGAGAGTCGGGTCATGTGACAGCTGTATATGGAGAGAGCCGGGTCATGTGACGGCTGTATATGGAGAGAGTCGGGTCATGTGACGGCTGTATATGGAGAGAGTCGGGTCATGTGACGGCTGTATATGGAGAGAGTCGGGTCATGTGACGGCTGTATATGGAGAGAGCCGGGTCATGTGACGGCTGTATATGGAGAGAGCCGGGTCATGTGACAGCTGGATATGGGAGAGAGTCGGGTCATGTGACAGCTGGATATGGGAGAGAGCCGGGTCATGTGACAGCTGTATATGGAGAGAGTCGGGTCATGTGACAGCTGTATATGGAGAGAGCCGGGTCATGTGACAGCTGGATATGGGAGAGAGCCGGGTCATGTGACAGTTGTATATGGAGAGAGCCGGGTCATGTGACAGCTGTATATGGAGAGAGCCGGGTCATGTGACAGCTGTATATGGAGAGAGTCGGGTCATGTGACAGCTGTATATGGAGAGAGTCGGGTCATGTGACGGCTGTATATGGAGAGAGCCGGGTCATGTGACGGTTGTATATGGAGAGAGCCGGGTCATATGACGGCTGTATATGGGAGAGAGTCGGGTCATGTGACGGCTGTATATGGAGAGAGCCGGGTCATGTGACGGTTGTATATGGAGAGAGCCGGGTCATGTGACAGCTGTATATGGAGAGAGTCGGGTCATGTGACGGCTGTATATGGAGAGAGTCGGGTCATGTGACGGCTGTATATGGAGAGAGTCGGGTCATGTGACGGCTGTATATGGAGAGAGCCGGGTCATGTGACGGTTGTATATGGAGAGAGCCGGGTCATGTGACAGCTGTATATGGAGAGAGTCGGGTCATGTGACAGCTGTATATGGAGAGAGTCGGGTCATGTGACGGCTGTATATGGAGAGAGTCGGGTCATGTGACAGCTGTATATGGAGAGAGTCGGGTCATGTGACGGCTGTATATGGAGAGAGTCGGGTCATGTGACGGCTGTATATGGAGAGAGCCGGGTCATGTGACGGCTGTATATGGAGAGAGCCGGGTCATGTGACAGCTGGATATGGGAGAGAGTCGGGTCATGTGACAGCTGGATATGGGAGAGAGCCGGGTCATGTGACAGCTGTATATGGAGAGAGTCGGGTCATGTGACAGCTGTATATGGAGAGAGCCGGGTCATGTGACAGCTGGATATGGGAGAGAGCCGGGTCATGTGACAGTTGTATATGGAGAGAGCCGGGTCATGTGACAGCTGTATATGGAGAGAGCCGGGTCATGTGACAGCTGTATATGGAGAGAGTCGGGTCATGTGACAGCTGTATATGGAGAGAGTCGGGTCATGTGACGGCTGTATATGGAGAGAGCCGGGTCATGTGACGGTTGTATATGGAGAGAGCCGGGTCATATGACGGCTGTATATGGGAGAGAGTCGGGTCATGTGACGGCTGTATATGGAGAGAGCCGGGTCATGTGACGGTTGTATATGGAGAGAGCCGGGTCATGTGACAGCTGTATATGGAGAGAGTCGGGTCATGTGACGGCTGTATATGGAGAGAGTCGGGTCATGTGACGTCTGTATATGGAGAGAGTCGGGTCATGTGACGGCTGTATATGGAGAGAGCCGGGTCATGTGACGGTTGTATATGGAGAGAGCCGGGTCATGTGACAGCTGTATATGGAGAGAGTCGGGTCATGTGACGGTTGTATATGGAGAGAGCCGGGTCATGTGACAGCTGTATATGGAGAGAGTCGGGTCATGTGACAGCTGTATATGGAGAGAGTCGGGTCATGTGACAGCTGGATATGGGGGAGAGACGGGTCATGTGACAGCTGTATATGGAGAGAGTCGGGTCATGTGACGGCTGTATATGAAGAGAGTCGGGTCATGTGACAGCTCTATATGGAGAGAGTCGGGTCATGTGACAGCTGTATATGGAGAGAGTCGGGTCATGTGACAGCTGTATATGGAGAGAGCCGGGTCATGTGACAGCTGTATATGGAGAGAGACGGGTCATGTGACAGCTGTATATGGAGAGAGTCGGGTCATGTGACAGCTGGATATGGGAGAGCCGGGTCATGTGACAGCTGTATATGGGGAGAGTCGGGTCATGTGACGGCTGTATATGGAGAGAGTCGGGTCATGTGACGGCTGTATATGGAGAGAGTCGGGTCATGTGACAGCTGTATGTGGGGGAGAGTCGGGTCATGTGACAGCTGTATATGGAGAGAGTCGGGTCATGTGACAGCTGTATATGGGGGAGAGTCGGGTCATGTGACAGCTGTATATGGAGAGAGTCGGGTCATGTGACAGCTGTATATGGGGGAGAGTCGGGTCATGTGACAGCTGTATATGGGAGAGAGTCGGGTCATGTGACAGCTGTATATGGGGGAGAGTCGGGTCATGTGACAGCTGTATATGGAGAGAGTCGGGTCATGTGACAGCTGTATATGGAGAGATTCGGGTCATGTGACAGCTGTATATGGAGAGAGTCGGGTCATGTGACAGCTGTATATGGAGAGAGCCGGGTCATGTGACAGCTGTATATGGAGAGAGCCGGGTCATGTGACAGCTGGATATGGGGGAGAGACGGGTCATGTGACAGCTGGATATGGGGGAGAGACGGGTCATGTGACAGCTGGATATGGAGAGAGCCGGGTCATGTGACAGCTGTATATGGAGAGAGCCGGGTCATGTGACAGCTGGATATGGAGAGAGTCGGGTCATGTGACAGCTGTATATGGAGAGAGTCGGGTCATGTGACAGCTGGATATGGGGGAGAGACGGGTCATGTGACAGCTGGATATGGAGAGAGTCGGGTCATGTGACGGCTGTATATGGAGAGAGCCGGGTCATGTGACAGCTGGATATGGAGAGAGTCGGGTCATGTGACAGCTGTATATGGAGAGAGCCGGGTCATGTGACAGCTGGATATGGAGAGAGTCGGGTCATGTGACAGCTGGATATGGGGGAGAGACGGGTCATGTGACAGCTGTATATGGAGAGAGTCGGGTCATGTGACAGCTGTATATGGGGGAGAGTCGGGTCATGTGACAGCTGTATATGGGGGAGAGTCGGGTCATGTGACAGCTGTATATGGAGAGAGTCGGGTCATGTGACAGCTGGATATGGGGGAGAGACGGGTCATGTGACAGCTGTATATGGAGAGAGTCGGGTCATGTGACAGCTGTATATGGAGAGAGGCGGGTCATGTGGTGGCTGTATATGGAGAGAGTCGGGTCATGTGACAGCTGTATATGGAGAGAGTCAGGTCATGTGACAGCTGTATATGGAGAGAGTCGGGTCATGTGACAGCTGGATATGGAGAGAGCCGGGTCATGTGACGGCTGGATATGGAGAGAGTCGGGTCATGTGGTGGCTGTATATGGAGAGAGTCGGGTCATGTGGTGGCTGTATATGGAGAGAGTCGGGTCATGTGACAGCTGTATATGGAGAGAGTCGGGTCATGTGACAGCTGTATATGGAGAGAGGCGGGTCATGTGACGGCTGTATATGGAGAGAGTCGGGTCATGTGACAGCTGGATATGGAGAGAGTCGGGTCATGTGACAGCTGTATATGGAGAGAGTCGGGTCATGTGACGGCTGTATATGGAGAGAGTCGGGTCATGTGACAGCTGTATATGGAGAGAGTCAGGTCATGTGACAGCTGGATATGGAGAGAGTCGGGTCATGTGACGGCTGTATATGGAGAGAGCCGGGTCATGTGACAGCTGTATATGGAGAGAGCCGGGTCATGTGACAGCTGTATATGGGAGAGAGCCGGGTCATGTGACAGCTGGATATGGAGAGAGCCGGGTCATGTGACAGCTGTATATGGAGAGAGCCGGGTCATGTGACAGCTGTATATGGAGAGAGTCGGGTCATGTGACGGCTGTATATGGAGAGAGTCGGGTCATGTGACAGCTGTATATGGAGAGAGTCGGGTCATGTGACAGCTGTATATGGAGAGAGCCGGGTCATGTGACAGCTGTATATAGAGAGAGTCGGGTCATGTGACAGCTGTATATGGAGAGAGTCGGGTCATGTGACAGCTGTATATGGAGAGAGTCGGGTCATGTGACAGCTGGATATGGAGAGAGCCGGGTCATGTGACAGCTGTATATGGAGAGAGTCGGGTCATGTGACAGCTGTATATGGAGAGAGTCGGGTCATGTGACAGCTGTATGTGGGAGAGAGTCGGGTCATGTGACAGCTGTATATGGAGAGAGCCGGGTCATGTGACAGCTGTATATGGAGAGAGAGCCGGGTCATGTGACAGCTGTATATGGAGAGAGTCGGGTCATGTGACAGCTGTATGTGGGAGAGAGTCGGGTCATGTGACAGCTGTATATGGAGAGAGCCGGGTCATGTGACAGCTGTATATGGAGAGAGAGCCGGGTCATGTGACAGCTGGATATGGAGAGAGTCGGGTCATGTGACAGCTGGATATGGGAGAGAGCCGGGTCATGTGACCACCAACTCCGCCATGACTTTGGTTATCTTTATGGTGATTGACCTTCTTTCTCTGCAGGTTTAAGGAACGCCGGTTCCACCAATCCCTCCGTCTGACCCGCCGCTTCTATCCGCACACCCACAACATGGAGGGCTTCTTCATCGCAAAGTTCCGTAAATTCGCAAACGCCGTTCCTTCAACAAAAGAAGGTAAGCAATGATTTAATCTCCCCCGACAGATGGATACAAAGAGTTTTTATGCCACAGATTACAGATGGTCAATGTCTTTCCACGATTTGAGGAACCACCATAGCCCCCTATATACTGGAATATCACCGTTGGGCGGACTCGCCATTTAAAGGAAACTTTTTGAGGAAGCAAAGTATGCCAAGATTGTTGACAGAAAATGCTGTTTGCCTGGCTATCCGTCTGCTCAGTACTTTGAGTCACCAATCTATGGTGCAGATCAGGAAAGTCCAAAGTATAATCAACCATCTTCCTCTGCATGCTCGGTGTGAATTCATGTCTGAAAGTATTGAAGTCGGAGGATTAGGATGATGGTCACACAAGTGGTATTTGTAGAATAAGATGTTGATATTCCTGGTTTGGTGGAGATGCAGATATCTGAGTGTGATCTCTGATCCGATATCTGCATTGGGGGTCTAAAAAACCTCCAATGTCTCAATAAAGAGGACCTGTCACATCCACATGCTATCACATAGGGGGGTTGTTGGGCCCCTTGTGATAGCAATACAAAGTAAAAAATTAAATAAAAAATGATATAGAATAAATATACAATATATTGGTAAACAGGACAAAAAGAGAGCGGGGGAAATCTCCCCAACGGGGACACAGACAATAAAAACCCGACATCTCCACTCCATCCAAAACTAAACAAAAGGTTGTGCATTTAGTTATACTATCAATATATTAATATTCATTAACTGCATTAAATTTTTAAATATTAAATAAATGCATTTTATATACAGTGTGTGTATATATGTGTGTGTGTGTGTGTATATATATAATAATATTTATCGGCGTATAACACGCACTTTTTGCCCCTGAAAATAGGGGGCAAATCACGGATGTGTTTTATACGCCGATAGTGTACCTCGGAGGGGGACGAGCACTGCTTGAATTCACCGAGCCGTCATCTCCTGTATAATCGGCTCTGACGTCACATTGGACCAGTGTTCTGTCAATCACAGGAGCTGGTCCAATACCGATGGCGGAGGCGGGACTGTGTATGTGACTGCCGACTGAGAGCCGAGTAAACGGGATGACGGCTCGGTGATTTCCTGCATGAGAGATGGTGAGGCTGCAGATGGGCATCAGGCTGCATTGATGGGAGATGGGCGCAGATCAGGCTGCAGATGGGCGCAGATGGGCGCAGATCAGGCTGCAGATGGGCGCAGATCAGGCTGCATTGATGAGCACTGACCATTATTTTGCTTCAAAGTGGTTTATTTTTTAAAAAAAATGTTTTTTCCCTGAAAATTCCCTCCTAAATTTGTCCTGTTTACCGTTCTCATTGAAAGTAAAAGAAAATCCCAAATATCGGGCTGTCCCCGGAAATGCAAAATCTCCCCATGGGGACACTTGTTCTGATGACCTGGGAGACCACAAAGAATTCTCTTTAATTTGCCGAGTTTTCCTCTCACTTCCTGTTTGGCTATGGGGACAGGAAGTGAAGGGAAATCTCTGCAATGGGACACCAATAGCAAAAAATAAACTGACAGGGGTTGTGACCCTCCCATATTCTATCCAAAATGAGAAAAAAAGTTTTGCCTATAGTTCGACTTTAATATATAATTTAAATTAAATGTTATTTAGTTTATTTATATTTTTAATAAATGTATATATTATTTTTTTAAGCACCCTTGTCACTCCCATACACACCCTATATAAAAAGTGCTTTTAAAGCGCAGACTTAGAAGAATTTGGATTTTTTTGCAATTCCATGGGTGTGCGCAATTTTAAGACGTGACATGTTTAGTATCTAATTGACACAACACAATCTTTTTCTTATTTTGGCAAAACATTTGGTATAGTATTGTATTTGCACTAAAATATACTTTTAGTGCATTTTTTCCTGAAAATGTGTTTAATAATTGAGCAAATATCCTGCAAAATAAAAACAAATTGCAACTACTGCCATTTTATTCTCCAGGGCCCCTGCTTAAAAAAAAAAAAAAAAATCTATATTTGTGAAGGAATGTGATGTAGATAATAATAATAGTAATCTGAAAATTCAAATTAGAGACAGCAGCAGATAACCTTGGGCTCGATTGGAGCTCTTAATCATTTCCATAACATATTGTTTGTGGGTTCTTAGTAGCTTTCTTTAAAAAAAGAGAGCATGTGGTTTAATCTTTTGTATTTCTCCCAATAAAGGAACCGAGGCCTCCGGCACAGAGCAGGCTGAGGAGACCACTGCAGAGAAGACAGAAGAAACAACTGAGCAACAAGGCCAGAAGAAGCAAAGCCAGACTGTGCCTACAAAGAAGCCGGATCAGAAGAACCCCACCAAGAATCAGACCCAACACAGTCCCGCAAAAAGTCCGAACTCCCCGGCGAAGAAGAAGAGCCAACAGAACCCCCATAAGAAGCCGACTCCGAACCCATCACCAAAGAACCCATCTAAGAAGCCGACTCCAAACTCCTTTTCAAAGAAGAAAGCTCAGAAGATGAAACACAAACAAAAGTTCTTGGCGAAGAAGAAAAGGAAGAGTACATAGTCTCCGTTGGGTTCCACTTCTAGACCTTGTATCTTCCTCCACCTCCTGTCCATCCTCAGGACTCTGAGACTCTCTGTATATGCAATGGCCTGGGAAAGTCCCCGGAGTCCCTCCTCGCCCTGCAGGAGTTGGTAATACCCAGAGAACCCGCGTCCCTCTGTAGGTGGGGGGAGGTCTGTGCCGTACTGAACATGGACTCTGGTGGAGGGCGAGACGTGAAGCAATGAGGGTGTAAATACTCCAGGCCTGCTTGGACCTTCTCCTGGGGAGGTGCAATGTCCAGTCCTTGCTCTAAGGTTGAGTTTTGAATCTGTTGTTTTATTATAAATTGAATATAAAACAAAAATTGTTTCCGTCTTATTCTATATTTTACAAAAATGTGTTCAATTCTATTGGGGAAAGGGAGAAATCCCTAATAGTACATCAAAAAGACACAAACCCTCTGACGGGACTTTAACCATTTGCTTACCGTACCGGGCACTACCCCGCCATCCCCCCCCCCCCGCCCAGACCAATTTTCAGCTTTCAGCGCTGACGCACTTTGAATGACAATTGCGCGGTCATACAACGCTGTACCCAAATGAAATTTTTATCATTTTTTTTCCCCACAAATAGAGATTTCTTTTGGTGGTATTTAATCACAGCTGGGATTTTTATTTTTTGCTAAACAAAAAAAAAGATGGAAAATTTTGAAAAAAAAAAATCATGTTTCATAGTTTGTTATAAAATTTTGCAAACAGGTAATTTTTCTTCTTCATTGATATGCGCTGATGAGGCGGCACTGGTGGGCACTGATGGGGACAGTTAAGGCAGCACTGATGGGGACAGTTAAGGCGGCACTGATAGGCACAGTTAAGGCCGCACTGATAGGCACAGTTAAGGCCGCACTGATAGGCACAGTTAAGGCCGCACTGATAGGCACAGTTAAGGCCGCACTGATAGGCACAGTTAAGGCCGCACTGATAGGCACAGTTAAGGCCGCACTGATAGGCACAGTTAAGGCCGCACTGATAGGCACAGTTAAGGCCGCACTGATGGGGACAGATAAGGCGGTAACTGATGGGCACAGATAAGGCAGGGCTGATGGGTGGCACGGATAGGTGGCACTGATAGGTACCACTGATGGGGGGCACTGATGGATGTCAGTGATGGGTGGCACTGGTAGGTCGCACTGATGGGCACTGATAGGTGGCACTGATGTGCAGCACTGTTGTTGCACTGATGGGTGGCACTGTGGGCACTGATGGGTGGCACTGGGCACTGATGGATGGCACTGTGGGCACTGATGGGTGACGCTGGTGGGCACTGGTAGGCAGCACTGCTGCCTGTTGCTGTGGGGGCAGATGATCGCCGTGATCGGGACTGATGTCCCTTTAATATAAGCTGGTGATCAGGTTTTTTTTTCCTCCTCACGCTGTCAGCACGAGGAGGAAAAATAGGCGATTACCGGCTCTGTTTACATCACATGATCAGCTGTCATTGGCTGACAGCTGATCATGCGGTAAGGGGTCAGGACCGACCCCTTACTCTGATCTGTGATCAGGCGAGACTCACAGACTCGCTGATCACCGAGCGCGCCGCGCGCGCCTTGCAGGGGGTGCGCAGGCCGCTCGTGCACGGGACGACGTCAATAGACATCGTCCCGGCAATGTAGATCCGCGCTGTTGCCGTCATTTGACAATAGTGCGGATCTGAAGAGGTTAAAGGGCAAAGACTACAAAAAAAGCTTTTATGTGTTGATGTTTTTTAGAATTTGTATTAAAGTATAATTTTATACATTTTATTGTTTGCATGCACCATTTTTTTGGAGTCATTGCCCTTTAAAGTCCCGTCAGAGGGTTTCTTTGTTTCTTTTTGATATTCTATATTTTAAGTACTTGACCGCTGGAAGGTTTTTTCCCCCTCTTTATGACCCAGGCCATTTTTTGCTATTCAGCCCTGCGCTGCTTTAACTGGTAACTGCACGGTCGTGCAACACTGTACCCAAATAACATTTATATCATTTTTATTTCACACAAATAGAGATTTATTTTGATGGTATTTGATCAGCACTGAGATTTTTTTATTATATAAACAAAAAAAAAGATCAAAAATAAAAAAAATTAATTTCTTCATAAATTTAGGCCAAAATGTACAAAATGTATTCTGCTACATGTCTTTGGTTATAAATAAAAAAAAATCCCAGTCATGTATATTATTTAGCTTGTGTGAAAGTTATAGCGCCTACAAAGTATGGGATATATCAAAAAATTGATCAATCCTGATGTACTGACGGCCGATCTTATTTCTTGAGACCCTTAAAATGCCAGGAAAGTACAAATACCCCCCAAATCACCCCTTTTTTGGAAAGTAGACAGTCCGAGGTGTTTAGTAAGAGGCCTGGCGAGTTTTTTGAAGTTGTAATCTTTGACAGTTTTTTGTAAAATGAAAAAAGTAAATGCATTTTTTTTTTTTTTTTTAATCGAATTTGTATATCACAGAAAAAAATAAGGTACAACATTCCAAAAATGAGAATAAGGTCAGGCACGTTCCAAAAACATTTTGTTTTTGTTTTTTTAACCGCTTGCCTACCGGGCACTTAAACCCCCTTCCTGCCCAGGTCATTTTTTTAGCTTTCAGCGCTGTCACTTTGAATGACAATTGTGCGGTCGTGTAACGCTGTACACATATGACATTTTTATAATTTTTCAGACAAATAGAGTTTTCTTTTGGTGGTATTTAATCGCCGCTGAAGTTTTTATTTTTTGCTAAACAAACAAAAAAAGACAGACAATTTTGAAAAAAAAAACAAAAAACAGTTTTCATCGTTTGTTATAAATGCAAACGGGTAATTTTTCTCCTAATTTGAGGGGGCACTGATGGGGCAGCACTGATGGGGCAGCACTGATGGGGCAGCACTGGCGGGCACAGATGAGGTGGCGTAGCTCTCTGTGTGAGGGATCGATGTCCCTCTGACAGATGCCGGTGATCAGGTTTTTTTTTCTTGCGCTGTCAGCGTGTGGAGAAAAAATAGCCGATTACCAGCTCTATTTAAATCGCCTGATCAGCTGCCATTGGCTGACAGATAATCATGTGTTAAGGGGTCGGGATCAGCCCCTTACTCCGATCTATGATCAGCCGAGTCCCCTTGACCCGCTGATCACAGAGCGTGCCCCTCAGGACGCTCGAGCACCGGGGGACCTACATGGAGGCCCTCCCGGCAATTTAGGCCCCTGCTGTCTTTCTATTATAGCGCGGGCGGGAAGGGGCTAACTTACTGTCACCAGTACAGTACAGCGTCCTCATATAATAGGTGTGAAATCAGGGTGTCACCAGTACAGTACAGTGTCCTCATATAATAGGTGTGAGATCAGGGTGTCACCAGTACAGTACAGCGTCCTCATATAACGGGTGTGAGATCAGGGTGTCACCGGTGCAGTACAGCGTCCTCATATAATAGGTGTGAGATCAGGGTGTCGTCAGTGCAGTACAGCGTCCTCATATAACGGGTGTGAGATCAGGGTGTCACCGGTGCAGTACAGCGTCCTCATATAATAGGTGTGAGATCAGGGTGTCACCAGTGCAGTACAGCGTCCTCATATAATGGGTGTGAGATCAGGGTGTCACCGGTGCAGTACAGCGTCCTCATATAACGGGTGTGAGGTGATCAGGGTGTCACCAGTGCAGTACAGCGTCCTCATATAACGGGTGTGAGATCAGGGTGTCACCGGTACAGTACAGCGTCCTCATATAATGGGTGTGAGATCAGGGTGTCACCGGTGCAGTACAGCGTCCTCATATAACGGGTGTGAGATCAGGGTGTCACCGGTGCAGTACAGCGTCCTCATATAATGGGTGTGAGATCAGGGTGTCACCGGTGCAGTACAGCGTCCTCCTATAACGGGTGTGAGATCAGGGTGTCACCAGTACAGTACAGCGTCCTCATATAACGGGTGTGAGATCAGGGTGTCACCGGTGCAGTACAGCGTCCTCATATAACGGGTGTGAGATCAGGGTGTCACCGGTGCAGTACAGCGTCCTCATATAATGGGTGTGAGATCAGGGTGTCACCGGTGCAGTACAGCGTCCTCCTATAACGGGTGTGAGATCAGGGTGTCACCGGTGCAGTACAGCGTCCTCCTATAACGGGTGTGAGATCAGGGTGTCACCAGTACAGTACAGCGTCCTCATATAATAGGTGTGAGATCAGGGTGTCACCGGTACAGTACAGCGTCCTCATATAACGGGTGTGAGATCAGGGTGTCACTAGTGCAGTACAGCGTCCTCATATAACGGGTGTGAGATCAGGGTGTCACCATTGCAGTACAGCGTCCTCATATAATGGGTGTGAGATCAGGGTGTCACCGGTGCAGTACAGCGTCCTCATATAATGGGTGTGAGATCAGGGTGTCACCGGTGCAGTACAGCGTCCTCCTATAACGGGTGTGAGATCAGGGTGTCACCGGTACAGTACAGCGTCCTCATATAATGGGTGTGAGATCAGGGTGTCACCGGTGCAGTACAGCGTCCTCATATAACGGGTGTGAGATCAGGGTGTCACTAGTGCAGTACATCATCTTCATATAATGGGTGTGAGATCAGGGTGTCACCATTGCAGTACAGCGTCCTCATATAACGGGTGTGAGGTGATCAGGGTGTCACCGGTACAGTACAGCGTCCTCATATAACGGGTGTGAGATCAGGGTGTCACCGGTGCAGTACAGCATCCTCATATAACGGGTGTGAGATCAGGGTGTCACCGGTACAGTACAGCGTCCTTATATAATGGGTGTGAGATCAGGGTGTCACCGGTGCAGTACAGCGTCCTCATATAACTGGTGTGAGGTGATCAGGGTGTCACTAGTACAGTACAGCGTCCTCATATAACGGGTGTGAGATCAGGGTGTCACTAGTGCAGTACAGCATCTTCATATAACGGGTGTGAGATCAGGGTGTCACCAGTACAGTACAGCGTCCTCCTATAACGGGTGTGAGATCAGGGTGTCACCGGTACAGTACAGCGTCCTCATATAATGGGTGTGAGATCAGGGTGTCACCGGTGCAGTACAGCGTCCTCATATAACGGGTGTGAGATCAGGGTGTCACTAGTGCAGTACAGCATCTTCATATAACGGGTGTGAGATCAGGGTGTCACCAGTACAGTACAGCGTCCTCATATAACGGGTGTGAGATCAGGGTGTCACCGGTACAGTACAGCGTCGTCATATAACGGGTGTGAGATCTAGGTGTCACCGGTACAGTACAGCGTCGTCATATAACGGGTGTGAGATCAGGGTGTCACCAGTACAGTACAGCGTCCTCATATAACGGGTGTGAGATCAGGGTGTCACCAGTATAGTACAGCGTCATCATATAACGGGTGTGAGGTGATCAGGGTGTCACCAGTACAGTACAGCGTCATCATATAACGGGTGTGAGATCAGGGTGTCACCGGTACAGTACAGCGTCCTCATATAACGGGTGAGAGATCAGGGTGTCACCGGTGCAGTACAGCCTCCTCATATAACGGGTGTGAGATCAGGGTGTCACTAGTACAGTACAGCGTCCTCATATAACGGGTGTGAGGTGATCAGGGTGTCACCGGTGCAGTACAGCATCCTCATATAATAGGTGTGAGATCAGGGTGTCACCAGTGCAGTACAGCGTCCTCATATAACGCTTGTGAGATCAGGGTGTCACCAGTACAGTACAGTGTCATCATATAACGGGTGTGAGATCAGGGTGTCACCAGTACAGTACAGCGTCTTCATATAACGGATGTGAGATCAGGGTGTCACCAGTACAGTACAGCGTCCTCATATAACGGGTGTGAGATCAGGGTGTCACCAGTACAGTACAGCGTCATCATATAACGGGTGTGAGATCAGGGTGTCACCGGTACAGTACAGCGTCATCATATAACGGGTGTGAGATCAGGGTGTCACCATTACAGTACAGCATCCTCATATAACGAGTGTGAGAATAGGGTGTCACCAGTACAGCGTCCTCATATAACGGGTGTGAGATCAGGGTGTCACCAGTACAGCGTCCTCATATAACGGGTGTGAGGTGATCAGGGTGTCACCAGTACAGTACAGCGTCCTCATATAACTTGTGTGAGGAGATCAGGGTGTCACCAGTACAGCCTCCTCATATAACGGGTGTGAGATCAGGGTGTCACCAGTACAGTACAGTGTCATCATATAACTGGTGTGAGGAGATCAGGGTGTCACCAGTACAGTACAGCGTCCTCATATAATGGGTGTGAGATCAGGGTGTCACCAGTACAGCGTCCTCCTATAACGGGTGTGAGATCAGGGTGTCACCAGTACAGTACAGCGTCCTCATATAACGGGTGTGAGATCAGGGTGTCACCAGTGCAGTACAGCGTCCTCATATAACGGGTGTGAGGTGATCAGGGTGTCACCAGTGCAGTACAGCGTCCTCATATAACGGGTGTGAGATCAGGGTGTCACCGGTACAGTACAGCGTCCTCATATAATGGGTGTGAGATCAGGGTGTCACCGGTGCAGTACAGCGTCCTCATATAACGGGTGTGAGATCAGGGTGTCACCGGTGCAGTACAGCGTCCTCATATAATGGGTGTGAGATCAGGGTGTCACCGGTGCAGTACAGCGTCCTCCTATAACGGGTGTGAGATCAGGGTGTCACCAGTACAGTACAGCGTCCTCATATAACGGGTGTGAGATCAGGGTGTCACCGGTGCAGTACAGCGTCCTCATATAACGGGTGTGAGATCAGGGTGTCACCGGTGCAGTACAGCGTCCTCATATAATGGGTGTGAGATCAGGGTGTCACCGGTGCAGTACAGCGTCCTCCTATAACGGGTGTGAGATCAGGGTGTCACCGGTGCAGTACAGCGTCCTCCTATAACGGGTGTGAGATCAGGGTGTCACCAGTACAGTACAGCGTCCTCATATAATAGGTGTGAGATCAGGGTGTCACCGGTACAGTACAGCGTCCTCATATAACGGGTGTGAGATCAGGGTGTCACTAGTGCAGTACAGCGTCCTCATATAACGGGTGTGAGATCAGGGTGTCACCATTGCAGTACAGCGTCCTCATATAATGGGTGTGAGATCAGGGTGTCACCGGTGCAGTACAGCGTCCTCATATAATGGGTGTGAGATCAGGGTGTCACCGGTGCAGTACAGCGTCCTCCTATAACGGGTGTGAGATCAGGGTGTCACCGGTACAGTACAGCGTCCTCATATAATGGGTGTGAGATCAGGGTGTCACCGGTGCAGTACAGCGTCCTCATATAACGGGTGTGAGATCAGGGTGTCACTAGTGCAGTACATCATCTTCATATAATGGGTGTGAGATCAGGGTGTCACCATTGCAGTACAGCGTCCTCATATAACGGGTGTGAGGTGATCAGGGTGTCACCGGTACAGTACAGCGTCCTCATATAACGGGTGTGAGATCAGGGTGTCACCGGTGCAGTACAGCATCCTCATATAACGGGTGTGAGATCAGGGTGTCACCGGTACAGTACAGCGTCCTCATATAACGGGTGTGAGATCAGGGTGTCACCGGTGCAGTACAGCGTCCTTATATAATGGGTGTGAGATCAGGGTGTCACCGGTGCAGTACAGCGTCCTCATATAACTGGTGTGAGGTGATCAGGGTGTCACTAGTACAGTACAGCGTCCTCATATAACGGGTGTGAGATCAGGGTGTCACTAGTGCAGTACAGCATCTTCATATAACGGGTGTGAGATCAGGGTGTCACCAGTACAGTACAGCGTCCTCCTATAACGGGTGTGAGATCAGGGTGTCACCGGTACAGTACAGCGTCCTCATATAATGGGTGTGAGATCAGGGTGTCACCGGTGCAGTACAGCGTCCTCATATAACGGGTGTGAGATCAGGGTGTCACTAGTGCAGTACAGCATCTTCATATAACGGGTGTGAGATCAGGGTGTCACCAGTACAGTACAGCGTCCTCATATAACGGGTGTGAGATCAGGGTGTCACCGGTACAGTACAGCGTCGTCATATAACGGGTGTGAGATCTAGGTGTCACCGGTACAGTACAGCGTCGTCATATAACGGGTGTGAGATCAGGGTGTCACCAGTACAGTACAGCGTCCTCATATAACGGGTGTGAGATCAGGGTGTCACCAGTATAGTACAGCGTCATCATATAACGGGTGTGAGATCAGGGTGTCACCGGTACAGTACAGCGTCATCATATAACGGGTGTGAGATCAGGGTGTCACCGGTACAGTACAGCGTCATCATATAACGGGTGTGAGATCAGGGTGTCACCAGTACAGTACAGCGTCATCATATAACGGGTGTGAGATCAGGGTGTCACCGGTACAGTACAGCGTCCTCATATAACGGGTGAGAGATCAGGGTGTCACCGGTGCAGTACAGCCTCCTCATATAACGGGTGTGAGATCAGGGTGTCACTAGTACAGTACAGCGTCCTCATATAAAGGGTGTGAGATCAGGGTGTCACCAGTGCAGTACAGCCTCCTCATATAACGGGTGTGAGATCAGGGTGTCACTAGTACAGTACAGCGTCCTCATATAACGGGTGTGAGGTGATCAGGGTGTCACCGGTGCAGTACAGCATCCTCATATAATAGGTGTGAGATCAGGGTGTCACCAGTGCAGTACAGCGTCATCATATAACGGGTGTGAGATCAGGGTGTCACCGGTACAGTACAGCGTCATCATATAACGGGTGTGAGATCAGGGTGTCACCATTACAGTACAGCATCCTCATATAACGAGTGTGAGAATAGGGTGTCACCAGTACAGCGTCCTCATATAACGGGTGTGAGATCAGGGTGTCACCAGTACAGCGTCCTCATATAACGGGTGTGAGGTGATCAGGGTGTCACCAGTACAGTACAGCGTCCTCATATAACTTGTGTGAGGAGATCAGGGTGTCACCAGTACAGCCTCCTCATATAACGGGTGTGAGATCAGGGTGTCACCAGTACAGTACAGTGTCATCATATAACTGGTGTGAGGAGATCAGCGTGTCACCAGTACAGTACAGCGTCCTCATATAATGGGTGTGAGATCAGGGTGTCACCAGTACAGCGTCCTCCTATAACGGGTGTGAGATCAGGGTGTCACCAGTACAGTACAGCGTCCTCATATAACGGGTGTGAGATCAGGGTGTCACCAGTGCAGTACAGCGTCCTCATATAACGGGTGTGAGATCAGGGTGTCACCAGTACAGTACAGCGTCCTCATATAACGGGTGTGAGATCAGGGTTTCACCAGTGCAGTACAGCGTCCTCATAACGGGTGTGAGATCAGGGTGTCACCAGTACAGTACAGCGTCCTCATATAACGGGTGTGAGATCAGGGTGTCACCAGTACAGTACAGCGTCCTCATATAATGGGTGTGAGATCAGGGTGTCATCATTGCAGTACAGCGTCCTCATATAACGGGTGTGAGATCAGGGTGTCACTAGTACAGTACAGCGTCCTCATATAACGGGTGTGAGATCAGGGTGTCACCAGTACAGTACAGCGTCCTCATATAACGGGTGTGAGGTGATCAGGGTGTCACCAGTACAGCGTCCTCATATAATAGGTGTGAGATCAGGGTGTCACCGGTGCAGTACAGCGTCCTCATATAACGGGTGTGAGATCAGGGTGTCACCAGTACAGTACAGCGTCCTCCTATAACGGGTGTGAGATCAGGGTGTCACTAGTGCAGTACAGCGTCCTCATATAACGGGTGTGAGATCAGGGTGTCACCAGTACAGTACAGCGTCCTCCTATAACGGGTGTGAGATCAGGGTGTCACTAGTGCAGTACAGCGTCCTCATATAACGGGTGTGAGATCAGGGTGTCACTAGTGCAGTACAGCGTCCTCATATAACGGGTGTGAGATCAGGGTGTCACCATTGCAGTACAGCGTCCTCATATAACGGGTGTGAGATCAGGGTGTCACCAGTACAGTACAGCGTCCTCCTATAACGGGTGTGAGATCAGGGTGTCACTAGTGCAGTACAGCGTCCTCATATAACGGAAGTGAGATCAGGGTGTCACTAGTGCAGTACAGCGTCCTCATATAACGGGTGTGAGATCAGGGTGTCACCAGTGCAGTACAGCGTCCTCATATAACGGAAGTGAGATCAGGGTGTCACCAGTACAGTACAGCGTCCTCATATAACGGGTGTGAGATCAGGGTGTCACCAGTGCAGTACAGCGTCCTCCTATAACGGGTGTGAGATCAGGGTGTCACCAGTACAGTACAGCGTCCTCATATAACGGGTGTGAGATCAGGGTGTCACCAGTACAGTACAGCGTCCTCATATAACGGGTGTGAGATCAGGGTGTCACCAGTGCAGTACAGCGTCCTCATATAACGGGTGTGAGATCAGGGTGTCACTAGTGCAGTACAGCGTCCTCATATAACGGGTGTGAGATCAGGGTGTCACCATTGCAGTACAGCGTCCTCATATAACGGGTGTGAGGTGATCAGGGTGTCACCGGTGCAGTACAGCGTCCTCATATAACGGGTGTGAGATCAGGATGTCACCAGTACAGTACAGCGTCCTCATATAACGGGTGTGAGGTGATCAGGGTGTCACCGGTACAGTACAGCGTCCTCATATAACGGGTGTGAGATCAGGGTGTCACCAGTACAGTACAGCGTCCTCATATAACGGGTGTGAGATCAGGGTGTCACCGGTGCAGTACAGCGTCCTCATATAACGGGTGTGAGATCAGGGTGTCACCAGTACAGTACAGCGTCCTCATATAAGGGGTGTGAGATCAGGGTGTCACCGGTGCAGTACAGCTTCCTCATATAACGGGTGTGAGATCAGCGTGTCACTAGTGCAGTACAGCGTCCTCATATAACGGGTGTGAGATCAGGGTGTCACTGGTGCAGTACAGCATCCTCATATAACGGGTGTGAGATCAGGGTGTCACCAGTACAGTACAGCGTCCTCATATAACGGGTGTGAGATCAGGGTGTCACCAGTACAGTACAGCGTCCTCATATAACGGGTGTGAGATCAGGGTGTCACCAGTACAGTACAGCGTCCTCATATAACGGGTGTGAGATCAGGGTGTCACCGGTGCAGTACAGCGTCCTCATATAACGGGTGTGAGATCAGGGTGTCACCAGTACAGTACAGCGTCCTCATATAACGGGTGTGAGATCAGGGTGTCACTAGTGCAGTACAGCGTCCTCATATAACGGGTGTGAGATCAGGGTGTCACCAGTACAGTACAGCGTCCACATATAACGGGTGTGAGATCAGGGTGTCACCGGTACAGTACAGCGTCATCATATAACGGGTGTGAGATCAGGGTGTCACCAGTACAGTACAGCGTCCTCATATAACGGGTGTGAGATCAGGGTGTCCCCGGTGCAGTACAGCGTCCTCATATAACTGGTGTGAGGAGATCAGGGTGTCACCAGTACAGTACAGCGTCCTCATATAACTGGTGTGAGGTGATCAGGGTGTCACCAGTACAGTACAGCGTCATCATATAACGGGTGTGAGATCAGGGTGTCACTAGTGCAGTACAGCATCCTCATATAACGGGTGTGAGATCAGGGTGTCACCAGTACAGTACAGCGTCCTCATATAACGGGTGTGAGATCAGGGTGTCACCGGTGCAGTACAGCCTCCTCATATAACGGGTGTGAGATCAGGGTGTCACTAGTACAGTACAGCGTCCTCATATAACGGGTGTGAGATCAGGGTGTCACTAGTACAGTACAGCGTCCTCATATAACGGGTGTGAGATCAGGGTGTCACTAGTGCAGTACAGCCTCCTCATATAACGGGTGTGAGATCAGGGTGTCACCGGTACAGTACAGCGTCCTCATATAACGGGTGTGAGGTGATCAGGGTGTCACCGGTGCAGTACAGCATCCTCATATAATAGGTGTGAGATCAGGGTGTCACCAGTGCAGTACAGCGTCATCATATAACGGGTGTGAGATCAGGGTGTCACCGGTACAGTACAGCGTCATCATATAACGGGTGTGAGATCAGGGTGTCACCATTACAGTACAGCATCCTCATATAACGGGTGTGAGGTGATCAGGGTGTCACCATTACAGTACAGCATCCTCATATAACGGGTGTGAGATCAGGGTGTCACCAGTACAGCGTCCTCATATAACGGGTGTGAGGTGATCAGGGTGTCACCAGTACAGTGCAGCGTCCACATATAACGGGTGTGAGATCAGGGTGTCACCGGTACAGTACAGCATCTTCATATAACGGGTGTGAGATCAGGATGTCACCAGTGCAGTACAGCGTCCTCATATAACGGGTGTGAGATCAGCGTGTCACTAGTACAGTACAGCGTCCTCATATAACGGGTGTGAGATCAGGGTGTCACCATTGCAGTACAGCGTCCTCATATAACGGGTGTGAGGTGATCAGGGTGTCACCGGTACAGTACAGCGTCCTCATATAACGGGTGTGAGATCAGGATGTCACCAGTACAGTACAGCGTCCTCATATAACGGGTGTGAGATCAGGGTGTCACTAGTACAGTACAGCGTCCTCATAACGGGTGTGAGATCAGGGTGTCACCAGTACAGTACAGCGTCCTCATATAACGGGTGTGAGATCAGGGTGTCACCGGTGCAGTACAGCGTCCTCATATAATGGGTGTGAGATCAGGGTGTCACTAGTACAGTACAGCGTCCTCATATAACGGGTGTGAGATCAGGGTGTCACTAGTGCAGTACAGCGTCCTCATATAACGGGTGTGAGATCAGGGTGTCACCATTGCAGTACAGCGTCCTCATATAACGGGTGTGAGATCAGGGTGTCACCATTGCAGTACAGCGTCCTCATATAACGGGTGTGAGATCAGGGTGTCACCAGTACAGTACAGCGTCCTCATATAACGGGTGTGAGATCAGGGTGTCACCGGTGCAGTACAGCGTCCTCATATAACGGGTGTGAGATCAGGGTGTCACCGGTGCAGTACAGCGTCCTCATATAACGGGTGTGAGATCAGGGTGTCACCAGTACAGTACAGTGTCATCAAAAATTCAGTATGAAACCTCTGCACACTGCTATACATACATCCTCCCCAGCAAACCTTGCAAAAAAGAAAAAGGGATTTTTGGTTCACTCATATGACTTGTGTCTATTGGCCCCAACATTGGCGTTGTATTCCCATTTAGCATTTGCATTTTGCAGAGTAGAGTAGGGACTGGCCAGAGAGGCATTACTTTGACCCAGTTGGCCAGCCTAATTGTATTGCAATATGTGTGAAGATTTGCTGGGTAGGATGCATGGCAGCGTGAAGAGGGTTCATTCAGAATTTTTGGTGTAATATGTTTTAGCCTCAACGCAGAAGGTTGATCAAGGGGTTGGAATAAACCCATCGACTTAAGCAGTAGGTGCAGATAGGCATTCAGAATCTACCCCCCACACAAGCCATAAGGCTCAAAGCCAGCCAGAGGTGGCCTAATCCCTCTGCTGCAGTGCATATAGGTGTGCCCCCCGCATCTACAAGTGGAGGGCTGCTTGTACATTCAGATGGGTCCTTGAGTAGTTTTCCCCCCAAATTTGGGTACTCAGGTTACCCCCCTTTAGCTCACAGGCTATACCCTTGTGCCTGGCATCTTTTATCTGCCTCTCACCATTCTTTAGGTGTTACTGACCTAATTGCTGGGAAATTGGTCCTCCTCCCGTGACTGTTTTGCAGCCTCTTGTTCCTTCTGATTCTCCCCTTAGAAGTAAATTTCTGCTCCTTGGCTGAGGATCCATTTCTGGTCTATAACAGGTCAGATGATTCTTAGAACGATGGGTTTGGATCAAGGCTTGGCAGGTTTGCAGTTTCTTTTGTCATTCCCCAGAAACACCTCCTAATTTTTCTTTGTATGCGTTTCTGCTCATATTTTCTATTCCTCTGGTGCTCCTGTGCAATAGCCTGGGTTGCGGTATACCCTTCATCCTTGACTACCTTTGCCCACGTGCCTCTCGATTACCCTACTACCTCCTCCAGACAGTCTGGCTTCAGAGTTGGGATTTTTTTACCAATCTCCAGGGTTGTGTCATTATCCGGGATATTGTTTTGTGAGGGTTCTAGCATGCCATTGTTATCTCACTGTTGAGATTGGTTGTCTAATCAGTCAACCTTTTTCTTATAACTGGGCCTTCTTTCTCTGAATCCTAAGGGTTAGGCGTATTAGGTTTTGGGCCTCATGTTGACTAGCTGTTTTTTTTTTTTTTTTTACTTTTCTTATGAACTTGATTTCTGCGGCCAAGGTTCTCTCTAGAAACCTGTTCTTCTGGGGGTTGTCAGCTAATCCCATTTTTTTTTTTTTTGTGGCCACTTCCCTTTTTTTGTCTCATTTTCCTCCTTTTTGGGTGAGGCATTGTTTCTCCAGTTTGTGCCCTTTTGGGAACAATCATTCCCCTTGGCTGTGATATCTCTGTCCTGGTCTGGAACACCATGTTAATTCTCTGTGATCTCCCTTTTGGTTGCAATAGTTCCCCCTACCTTGTTGAGGTTCCACCTCACCTGCTTCTGATTTGGTCATTGATACTTTTGAGTTAGAGACTTTCCTAAATTTTCCGTGGGCCTGCTACTGGCTGCTATCCATCCCTTAGACCGCGGAAAGACGTCCCGATTGTTTTTTCCCTTTCTTCTGCTGCCTGGGTTCCCCTGTGTGCTCCCCTGGTCCCTCCCACCAGCTGCTGCAGGGATCATTTCAGGATGGAGAGTGGGGGAAGGGGCCTGTGTTCATTCATAACTGAAGCATAGTAAACTGTACAGAGCTATAGCTGTTCATTCATTCTGTTTGGTGCCCCTTTGTTGGTGTCGGTGGGAGGAATAGTGCCCCCACTGTTGGTGTCGGTGGGAGGAATAGTGCCCCCGCTGTTGGTATCAGTGGGAGGAATAGTGCCCCCGCTGTTGGTGTCGGTGGGAGGAATAGTGCCCCCGCTGTTGGTATCAGTGGGAGGAATAGTGCCCCCGCTGTTGGTGTCAGTGGGAGGAATAGTGCCCCACTGTTGGTGTCGGTGGGAAGAATAGTGCCCCCACTGTTGGTGTCGGTGGGAGGAATAGTGCCCCCGCTGTTGGTATCAGTGGGAGGAATAGTGCCCCCGCTGTTGGTGTCAGTGGGAGGAATAGTGCCCCACTGTTGGTGTCGGTGGGAAGAATAGTGCCCCACTGTTGGTGTCGGTGGGAGGAATAGTGCCCCCACTGTTGGTGTCAGTGGGAGGAATAGTGCCCCCGCTGTTGGTGTCAGTGGGAGGAATAGTGCCTCCGCTGTTGGTGTCGGTGGGAGGAATAGTGCCTCCGCTGTTGGTGTCGGTGGGAGGAATAGTGCCTCCGCTGTTGGTGTCAGTGTGAGGAATAGTGCCTCCGCTGTTGGTGTCGGTGGGAGGAATAGTGCCTCCGCTGTTGGTGTCGGTGGGAGGAATAGTGCCTCCGCTGTTGGTGTCGGTGGGAGGAATAGTGCCCCCGCTGTTGGTGTCGGTGGGAGGAATAGTGCCTCCGCTGTTGGTGTCGGTGGGAGGAATAGTGCCTCCGCTGTTGGTGTCGGTGGGAGGAATAGTGCCCCCGCTGTTGGTGTCGGTGGGAGGAATAGTGCCCCCCGCTGTTGGTGTCGGTGGGAGGAATAGTGCCCCCGCTGTTGGTGTCGGTGGGAGGAATAGTGCCCCACGGTTGGTGTCGGTGGGAAGAATAGTGCCCCACTGTTGGTGTCGGTGGGAGGAATAGTGCCTCCGCTGTTGGTGTCGGTGGGAGGAATAGTGCCCCACGGTTGGTGTCGGTGGGAAGAATAGTGCCCCACTGTTGGTGTCGGTGGGAGGAATAGTGCCCCCGCTGTTGGTGTCAGTGGGAGGAATAGTGCCTCCGCTGTTGGTGTCAGTGGGAGGAATAGTGCCCCACTGTTGGTGTCGGTGGGAAGAATAGTGCCCCCGCTGTTGGTGTCGGTGGGAGGAATAGTGCCCCCGCTGTTGGTGTCGGTGGGAGGAATAGTGCCCCACTGTTGGTGTCGGTGGGAGGAATAGTGCCCCTGCTGTTGGTGTCGGTGGGAGGAATAGTGCCCCTGCTGTTGGTGTTGGTGGGAGGAATAGTGCCCCACTGGTGGTGTCGGTGAAAGGAATAGTGTCCCACTGGTGGTGTTGGTGTCAGTGGAAGGAATAGTGCCCCCGCTGTTGGTGTCGGTGGGAGGAATAGTGCCCCCGCTGTTGGTGTCGGTGGGAGGAATAGTGCCCCCGCTGTTGGTGTCAGTGGGAGGAATAGTGCCCCTGCTGTTGGTGTCGGTGGGAGGAATAGTGCCCCACTGGTGGTGTCGGTGGAAGGAATAGTGTCCCACTGGTGGTGTTGGTGTCAGTGGAAGGAATAGTGCCCCACTGTTCGGAGACCACTGCTCTAGAGTGTTTTCCATTGTTTTAGAGATTCCATTTCATTTTTATTCATAAGTGATATAAAAAGCTTTTTTTCATCTTCAAGAAAACAGAGAAAGAGAAGAAGAAAGTTTTTTCTTGAACATTTCTTATTGATAAAATAATAAATATATGTTTGTTTATATGCTATAAACATTCCACAATGGTTCAATAACAAGGTGCAGTGGTCACATTTATTAATCGCCTGTTCATGAGATGAGCAGACTGACAAGCAATAGGTAAATTTAATTAACAATGGGACTGCACCCTATAAGAGGCATACAATGGGAGAGGCACACACTTGTGTATTCTGTCCACTAGATAAATCATTATAAGACAAACCATGTCCCAGTAGTCTGACGTAGTCATTGCTGTTTTAGGCCTAGAGACCCCAATTCCCAGAGTCTGTGTTTTGGGGATACATGGACTTGACTTAGAAGAAAGACCGCTCAAAGGGTCCCCCAACATACACCTCCCAAAGAGTAGTGTTCCCTTAAAAGCCAGGGCCCGTAGGCAAGAGGCCACCCTACAGTCCCCTCCAAAAGCCCCTGTTCCCGGGTAAGTCTGTCCAACTTTCAACACAAACCACAAATATAAGACCCAGGATAACAGGGGTAAAACGAATTGCTGAGTCCGGAGTGGTTGTACGGTGAGTCTGGTTGGGGCAGACCAGACTGAGGTTCCCTGTGCCCCTAATAGACACAGGATGACTTACACATAGGAGGGGCCGGGGGGGAGGTGGACAAGGAGTTTCCCGACCTCTCTAAGGTAAGCTGGGCTCCACAGGCCCCCTGCCGAAAGTGACTCCTGTCACGATTCGATCAAATGCTGCACATTTTGTGAACACCAGCACTTTATTCAATTTTAATTGCTGATACCACATAATTTTCATCTATTATTTAATCATTTTTAATTTTCATTCTTATTTCCTCATGATTTATTTAGCTGTTCTTTGATTTCAGATGGCCTGACCGCCTCAGTTTATTCACCTTTCTTTTTTATTTATTTATTTATTTTTGTCGCTTTTCAACTCTCATCCGTGCATTTCCATTAAACCACATTTGTTCACTTAGGACCTTTTCACACGGGCTATCCAATCAGGTCTTTCTGTCTGTTTTTCTGGCAGGCCTGCTCAGACGCGCTCCCTTAACTTCTATGGAGCAGTGGATGCCAGCGTTGACATAACCACGGACACCCGCTGCTATCCGATCCAGTCTGCCAAAACCAGATGGATGGAGACCCTATTTTCCATCCGTCTGGCGCAGTGGTCTCAAACTGATGGCCCTCCAGCTGTTGCAAAACTACAAGTCCCATGAGGCATTGCAAGGCTGACAGTTACAAGCATGACTCCCACAGGCAGAGGCAAGATGGGACTTGTAGTTTCGCAACAGCTGGAGGGCCGCCAGTTTGAGATCCCTGCGGAACAAAATAGACAGGTCTGTTTTAATTCGATCTCCCCATAGAGGAGAGCGGGGCTCTGACAGGTCCGTCTCTACACAGTGGGGATCTGCGGAGCGATTTCCCCCCCACTGAGCAAAGAGGAGTCCACCGTGTGAAAGAACCCTTTCCGATTCTGAACACGACACTTATATACACCTGTCAGCCCTCTTCACACCTGAGTGACAGCTGATGATGCTTAAATACTCCCCCCACATGCCTGGGATCTTCATCCCCCATGACTAAGCTCAGAGGGGGTGGAGTGAAACATTGGGGGTGTGGCCTGGCTGGAGTCCTGTACATAATTATCACAGGCTCTTCCCATGTACAGAAGTATCACAGACTCCTCCCATGTACATAAGTATCACAGACTCCTCCCATGTACAGAAGTATCACAGGCTCCTCCCATGTACATAAGTATCACAGGCTCCTCCCATGTACATACGTATCACAGGCTCCTCCCATGTACATAAGTATCACAGACTCCTCCCATGTACATAAGTATCACAGCCTTTGCTCAATACTTTGGTGAAGCTCCTTTGGCACCAATTACAGCCTCAAGTCTTTTTGAGTATAATGCTACAAGCTTGGCACACCTATTTTTGGGCAGTTTCTCCCATTCTTCTTTGTAGGACCTCTCAAGCTCCATCAGGTTGGATGGGGAGTGTCGGTGCTCAGCCATGTTCAGATCTCTCCAGAGATGTTCAATCGGGTTCAAGTCTGGGCTCTGGCAGGGCCACTCAAGGACATTCACAGAGTTGTCCCGGAGCCACTCCTTTGTTATCTTGGCTGTGTGCTTAGGGTCGTTGTCCTGTTGGAAGATGAACCTTCGCCCCAGTCTGAGGTCCAGAGCGCTCTGGAGCAGGTTCCTTCCATTGGCGAGGGTCGCTAATCACTAGCTGCTGCAAGTGTGCCCGCTGTTTGTTCATGTGCTAATTACAGGGCCTCTTAGGGCAATCTCTCTGTTGTATTACTTTTTTTTTACTATGGGGGTCTATGTACATTTGTCTTCACATCTCCACCATTGGAGCAGCTGTCTCTGTTCATAAGTCATTCTTTGTGTATGGACAGCTGGACTGGAGACCCATGAAATCTGAGAGCGAGGAGGGTGGTGCAGAATGTGAGAACCGTCCGCAGACTGATATCCATTACAGAGAATCGCGTCTTCGTACTTTTCCAACTTTCCACAACGTTTTCATGCCCCCGAAGCGCTTGGTCTCATTTTTGCTAATAGATTTTTCCAATGTAAAAAGATCATTGAGCTGCTCAGCCAGTTCATATTTCTGTTTCTTCTTCCATAACAAATCACATTTCCTGACGGACTCCATGGCAGCCTACGTGTGGGTTTACCCCGTCTCCTCTCCAATGCTATAGGACCCCATTCCCATAAATTTGAGCTCACAGCCAGAGACTGCATTCCTTTTTTGTCCTCCTCTTTGGACCAACCCAGCATATGCACTTACGTTCTACCTGATGTCCAGTCCGGATGAATGAGCCGCCAGCGGGCCGGAGTCTGGGCATACTGATGAAGCGGGGGAAAGCCAAGGGCCCAGCTACGGGCGGGCGAGTGGCTCCAGGCATAATGTCCCAGTGGTGGTGGGGGGGAGGCGGCCTGTGTATTGCCCAGGGTGGGACGTCCAGCCTGGTGCAGCTGACTGGCAGGGTCTGAAGATGGTGTCTACCACAACAATGCTCCTCCATGGCAGCGGCCTATGTTATCGATGTTCCTGTTTTGTTTCCCTTCTCTGGCTCTAGTTTTTTTGGCCTCTCATGGCGGCTGGAACTCTTCTGCGCTCCAGGATGACGCCGCTCTTCCTGGCTGCGGCCGCCAGGGACCTCTGCGCGTGTCCGAGCCGCGGGTGGAGGACCCGTTGTCCACGCAGGCACCCGGCGGCCGGTTTCCTCGGCGCAGCTGCATAGGGGGCACGGCAGTGACTTCACCAGGGCAGGGGTTTTAAAGGAAGCTTCAGCACTTGCCTCTGCGGGAAATCCTGAGGGCGGTGTGTGCGGCAGCTTCCCTATGCCCTGGGCGTTCTATACATGGGGAGCGCTTATTATGGATCATGGGGGGTGGGGCGGTTCTTAAAAGTTTTTTCTTTTTGTTGCTCAGCATGCCCGCCCCTGTGGTTTGGCTTGTTATTTCCCAGACGTAGGCTGCCATGGAGTCCGTCAGGAAAACTGAAAATTTCTTATCAAATACCTTAATTTTCCTTTCCTGATGGACTCCAAGCCAAACGGAGTTCCCACCCATTGGCCAAGAGTTGGCTAGTTACAGAACGCAGTCTCTGAGCTCAGATTTATGGGAATGGGGTCCTATAGCATTGGAGAGGAGGCGGGGTAAACCCACACGTAGTCTGCCATGGAGTCCATCAGGAAAGGAAAATTACGGTAAGTATTTGATAGGAAATTTTCCGTTTTCTATTCATTACTAAGAAGCCTGTCCACATCATGGAACAAGAAAATTCTCAGTGCGATCGACGACTTGAATGCTGTTTGAAAATACTGCAAGTTTTAGTTTGCTTTTAAGCACTTGCCCTCCAGAATATTTACCCCCCTTCATGACCAGGTCTTTTTTTTTTTTTGCTATTCAGCACTGCGCTAATTTAACTGACAATTGCGCAGTCATGCAACACTGTACATAAATAAAATGTATATAATCCCCCCCCCACAAATAGAGCTTTCTTTTGGTGGTATTTGATCACCTCCTTTGTTTTTTGCGTTTTTTTTTTTTTTATTATTATTATTTTTTTTATTTGTTGTTGGGCTGATTAAAAAAAGGGCAAAATCGCTGTAAAAATGCAGTAAAAACGCACTACATGCTTTTTCTGCAGCTTCTCCATTGAAATCCATTGAACCAAAAAGGAAAAAAAAAAAAGTTCAAAAAAGTCCCTGACCCTTTCCAAAAATCGCAGAGGCATAAAAATCTATTGATGTGAACGTGTTCCATAGGAACCCATGTTAAAAAAAAAAATGTCCTGCGTTTCTGCAAAAAGCATGAAAAAATGCTTTAGACCCCTTTAGCGGTTTTCAGGCGTTTTAGCGCTGGAAATGGCCTCTGCTAAGTGCCTGAAAAATGCCTCCCATTCATTCCAGTGTGACTTTTCACAGCGGGGCGGTGCACTTGCGGGACGCTCCGAAAAGTCCTGCAAGCAGCACCTTTGGGGGCGTGCAGCGCTCCCAAAGGCGCTTCGGAAGCGCCGCAACACAGGAGTTTTTAACCCCTTCTTTGGAGTTAAAAGTGCCCCGCTAGCGGACGAAAAGCTCTGCTTAAACAGCGGTAAAGCGCCACTAAAACAATCATCACTTTACCGCTAACGAGGCAGCGGCCCCAGTGTGAAAGGGGTCTTTGTGTGAATGGAGCCTTAAAGGAGTTGTAAAGACTCGAGGTTTGCATTTTATGCATTAAGGTGAAAAACATTCTGTGCTGCAGCTGCTCCCCAGAGCCCCCCCCCTTCTTTTTCTTACCTGAACTCGATCATTCCAGCGACGAGCACGAGCCCAGCGGATCCAGCCACTGTCTCAGGTCCTCATTGGATGGATTGACAATCAAATCCAGTGACACGGGAGCCGGGGGGCGGGGCCGAGTCCTGCTGTCTGTGTCAATGGACGCAGCAGCAAGACTCGGGAGTGCGCCCGCATGAGTGCCCCCCATGGAATGCGGGTTTCTGTGGGGGCACTCGAAAAGAGGAGGAGCCAGGATCACCACGGGGGGGGGGGGGGTCGGGGCTGCTCTGTGCAAAAGCCTTGCACAGAGCAGGTAAGTATAACATGTTTTTTTATTTAAAAAAAAAAAAAACTTTTACAATCACTTTAAAGCCTGAAGGACAGTAAACTGGCCATTTACTTCCAGGGTTTGGAGAGCCCCGATCTAGAGGGAACCCCCAGCTGTGGTATATACAGTATATAGTTGGTCCAACCTGCAATGATGTAACTATGTAATAGTATCCATATCTGGAATGCTTCCTTCAAAAAAGAGCTCTGGTTGTAACACTCGCCACATAGATGATACAATCCGTGTTACATTCGCCGTCAAATTCGCTATTCTTAAAAGACGAATCAATGATTTTATTAAAGACTCCCTAAGGAGACCCGCTGCCGTTGATTGTTTTAGTTCACAATTGTCGATCAATTGCTGCTCTGCAAATTAACAATCAGCTACTGGAAGGATCCTCATAGACAGGCGACACCGGGAGGAGGTAAACCTGGCGGATGGGAGGTAAATGTGCGCCAATTCTACCAAATTCTATTACTATACCCTCTATATGTCCTAAAATCTTCACATTTTTATTAGGTAATATTTTCCGTCTCATTGTGGTGACGTGTGTCTGGGTTCAGGCCGTGTCCCTCCTCCACACAACATTCCTCCCTCCTCCACACAACGCCCCTCCCTCCTCCACACAACGCCCCTCCTCCACACAACGCCCCTCCATCCTCCACACTACGCCCCACCCTCCACACAACACCCCTCCCATCTCCACACAACGCCCCTCCCTCCTCCACACAACGCCCCTCCCTTCTCCGCACAACGCCCCTCCTCCACACAACGCCCCTCTTCTTCATCAGTCTGCAGATTCACAATCACACCAACACTCTTCACTTCCTAATCAGAAAAACTAAATATAGAGTCTGACCAGCAGGATGAGATCAGAGTCTCTTAAAGGGCTTCTCACAGATATAAGTCCCGGTGGAGTGCAGTATACTCTCCGTATACACACACTGGTCACACCTCATCCTGTACTCTGCGTACACACGGAGGGGTAGGTGGGGGGGTGGTAAAGATGGTCTCCTGAAGAAGAAGATAGTTGCCTGACTGTGTGTGACTGACAAGCATGCTTGGAGTGTCAGAAAATTGTCAGAATTCCTGATGGTCCGCCCTGAGGGTTTCCATCTACTAGCCACAGATGGGCAGATCTCCAAGAAGAAGAGGTGGGTAGACATCTGCCTGTCCTCTGTAGCACCAGGAACCTGCCAAAGCTTCTTTTGTGTCTCCACCAAAAAGTTTCTCTGAAACAAGTTGGAAAATCTCCACAAGCAAAGATGTGAATTTTCATTATCGGCCCACTTAGGGTGCCGGGGATCGTTTTGGGGAAGGACTAGTGGCTAGGCTTGGGTTGACCATGGTCAGTTGGAAGGCCAGCCATTGTCAAGCACTTTGGCACCACCAAAGCACCTATTTATTTTGCACTTTTTTGCACACGTATGCACTTTACTCTTCTCCGATTAGTAGGGTGTAGGTCCTTGGACTTGCCCTGAAAGTCATGAGGGGGAGGGCATGTGGCCTTTATGGTCAGGTTTCTCCCCCTCCCATGGGGTCTCCCTTTGTGGACTTGGGTGGACCTTGCCTTGGCAGGTTCCCTGAAAAATGGGATCTGTCGAGTTTCAGCTGGGTGGACCACGAGTACAGCAGTCCCCGTTGGGGGACCAGGGCTCTTTCTCTTTGGAGGAGGACCATGTGTACACCCTATGCACTTATCTATGTGCATCACTGTTTTAGTGCCCCTGGTGTTAGTTTTGAGTGTGTGCACCACCAAGCCAAGCAATAAAAAGAAACAAAAATGGCTAACCCAAGTCCTATAGCTACCCTTTTCATTGTAACCCCTTTCCCCCAAAAGGATGTACGCTCTCTGGATGAAGGGGTTATGCCGGAGCCATGGATACAGCTGCATTCATGACCCCAGTATTGATTTTTTTATTTATTCAGCTTGAAAATGTCAAAGCAATCCAAGTGGCTAAACAGCTGCTGGATTGCTTTTACATGGGGCAGTTCCATCAGCTTACCATAGAGATGAACGAGGACCGGAACACCCCTGATCATCTCTATGTTCTGAGAAATCGGAAGCGATGAGTATTTTGTTACTTCCTTTTTCTGCTGATGTATACGTTACCGGCCTGTGAATGTATCGGATAAATAATAATCTAAAAAAAAAAAAATTTAAAGGCCCCTCGTCCCCCTGTGCTTATGTGCAAATGTGCATACGTTTCTCACGCACGCATATGTGAACGTTGATCGCAGTACACATGTGAGGCATCGCCGCGAATGTCAGAGCGAGAGCAATAGTTCTAGACCAGGCCTCCTCTGTGACTTTAAACTGGTAACCTGTAAAGGCGTTTGGAGAGTTTTAAGCACCGTAGTTTGTCGCCATTCTAAGGGCGGACACAATATTAAAGCGTGACTTGTTAGGTATTCATTATAACATCAACTTTCACAAAAAAAAAAAAAATAGGGGTAAATGACCTCGCGATTTCCTAAGTAGCTTGTGCTGCAGCTCAAAACCCCCCGCGGGTCCCCGACTTCCCCCATTTATTTATTTTTTTGTTTCTTTAGTTTCTATCGTTCTCTTTCCTTTTCTTTTTCTTCCTTGTTTCCATGCGCCCCCCCCCCACACCTTGTTTTTAAGACTCCATCTGTTCAGTGTGGGCCATGGTGACCCCTTTTTTATTTTTTATTTTTTTCTTCTTTCTTTGTGTTTATGTCCGTCACTTTAGTCCTCAGAGTGGTTAGGATACTAGAGGTTTGGATTACAGGATATTACTCCGATTGCCTGGAGGTTGTCTTTTTTTGGCTCTTCTCTTGATTGAAAGACCTTCGGGGATCTTAGATGTTCACCTGGTTCTTCCAAACTGACGCTTTGTAAGTCTTACTTGATTTATGTCTGTTTATAGTCTGAGGCTCTTACCTTATATTCGGGGAGCTTTTTTTGTTCTGTTTTGTTTTATTGTACAAGATGTATCATTACTCTATGGTTACTTTTTGTTTCTGTATCGTTTAATATCTCTCTTACTTTATTGAAAAATCTTTTAATAATATTCTAGTAAATAAAAAAATAAAAAAATTGGGGTATCCTAGTGAGCCTTATACACATGCATTCAATCCCTTTATTTGTAACCTAAACATGCATTGGTTCTGACACACACAATGCCTATTGTTGGTGTATCTTATCACTCTTTGTAATGTTAAAGAGGAGTTCCACCCAGGGGGGCCGTCAAAAAAAAAAAAAAAAATTAAAAGTCAGCAGCTACAAATACTGCAGCTGCTGACTTTTAATTGGACACTCACCTGTCCCTGGGTCCAGCGATGCGGGGGATCGAAGCCCCGCTCGCCCCCCCCCTCCGCTCATCGGCGCCGGCATTTCAACTGTGGGCGCCGGGCTGTGGCTTCACAGCCTGGCACCCACTGCGCATGCGCGAGCGGCGCCGCGCGCCGTGATTGGCCGCTCAATCACCTGGGACCTGTAATGGGTCCCAGATGATTGATAGGAGGGAGGGAGCAGAGCGGAGCCCTTCCTGTGCCGAGGGGGAAGTGATGTCACCAGCCCAGACAAAGGAACAGGCAGACTACGAGGGACCCCCTAGCAACAGGCATTTAGAGGTAAGTGAAAAAAAAAAAATATCCAAATGTTTTTTTGGGGGTTTTTTTAGAATTTTTCCAGGTATTTTTGTTTTTTGGGTGGAACCCCACTTTAAAGATAATATCTGTCTTTCTTGGTTTCTCTATTGAATAAAATAAGATTGAATTAAAAAATTGGGGTAAACATTGTGTTTATTTGTTAATTTATTTTTTCCCAAAAAAAAATTGCGTTTGAGAAACCGCTGCGCAGGAAATGTCCAGTGTACAAGAAGTTTGGAAATCTATTTTCATGCTGGCCTCAGCCATGTTCGAAAGCACTATTACACCTGACCCGGCATTGGCCCTTCTGAACTTAAGACTGGAATTTCTACAACAAAAACTGTTTAAAAGCTGATAATACAGCTCTTAAAGAGGGAGTCCACCTAAATCCACCTAAAAAAAAAAAATATTAAAAGCCAGCAGCTACAAATACTGCAGCTGCTGACTTTTAATACGTGGCCACTTACCTGTCCCAGGGTCCAGCGATGTCGGCAGCCGACGCCGATAACCCACTCGGTTCTCGGCAGCTGCCGCCGCCATCCTAGGTGAGGGGATCAGGAAGTGAAGAGTTGCGGCTTCACTTCCCGGTTCCCTACTGCGCATGCGCGAGTCGCGCTGCGCATCGTAACTGGTCCCCGCTATCTCCTGGGAGCTGTGTGTTTCCCAGAAGACAGCGCGGAGGGACAGGAAGAGGCGTAGACTCCTGTGGGAGTCTATGCCGGAAGTGGATGCAAATACCTGTCTTTGACAGGTATCTGCACCCCTCTCCCCCCTGAAAGGTGCCAAATGTGACACCGGAGGGTGGGAGGGTTCCGAAAAGCGGAAGTTCCATTTTTGTGTGGAACTCCGCTTTAACAGCTGCTAAACAGACTACAGGCAGTCCCCGGGTTACAAACCAGATCGGGTCTGTGGGTTTGTTCTTTAGGCCCCATTCAACACCTGAGCGTAGCGTTTTCGGCAGAAAGTCGTGCAATTTTTGCAGCGTTTTTGCCGCGTTTTTACCTCGATTTTGCCGCAATTTTGTACAGGTCAAAAGGTCACCAATGTAAAAAGCAGAAAAACCCCCAAATCTGCATAAAAAAAAAAAAAAGTTCCAGAACTTGTTTGAGCTTCAAGCATTTTGGAGTGGAGATGTGAACCATCTCCATAGAGAATAATTGATTTTTTTCCCCTCCAGTGTTTTGTAGCTTCAGTGGAGACACGTTTTTCCCATAATAACTTACAGGAGAGAATTTCCCTTCCTAGGGGGAGATTTCTTCTCACTTCCTGTTGTCTCCTTCCGTTTGTAAGTGGGATGTTTGTAACTCGGGGAATGCCTGTATAGCGGAAGCTTGGAAAACACCAATACCAAACACAGAATGAAGCAAACTCTGTTACATGCAATGGTGGAAGCTTTAGAAAAAAAAGTCTAAAAGTTTAATAATCTATGGAAACTATGGATTAAACATTGCTTGCCACCAGGCTTCAAAGACCAAGTACTTTTACCATGGTAGATGAGGATTTAATGTGTAGAAATATCATTACCCTCTAGAGGAACCTACCTTCGGGGACCTCCTATCCCTCCTTCTTCCTACAGTGGAACCTCGGATTACGAGCATAATCCGTTCCAGGACTATGCCCGTAATCCAATGTATTCGCATATCAAAGCGAGTTTTCCCATTGAAGTCAATGGAAATGAAAATAATTTGTTCCGCATTGACTTCAATGAGATGCAATACCGCATGCGGCCAGAGGCAGGGGGGGCGCCGGAGAGCCTCGGAAACGGCCAAAAAGGCCCGAGGGACACTTCGGCGGACCTCGGCAAACCTCGGAAAGACTCCGTTCACGAGCCTTTCCGAGGTTTGCCGAGGTCAGCCGAACCGTCCTCGGGCCTTTCCGTGCATTTCCGAACGGCGCCGATCGGCGACTTTCGGCTCTGCTCGGCTCCGGCGCGCCCCCCACCTCAGGCCACAAGTGGTACTGCACACCGCCTTTGGCCTGAATCCTGCTCGTTTTGCGAGACAACACTCGCAAACCGAGTTAAGAATCTTAGAAATACAGTGCACGGTTTGCGAAATGCTCGTTAACCGCGTTACTCGCAAACCACGGTTCCACTGTACTTGCTTTCTTTCCCCTCCTTGTTGTAAACCCCTTCCCATCCTTATTCCCCCTCCTTATTTCCCCTCCTTATTCCCCCTCCTTATTTCCCCTCCTTATTTCCCCTCCTTATTTCCCCTCCTTATTTCTCTTCCTTATTTCCCCTCCTTATTTCCCCTCCTTATTTCCCCTCCTTATTTCCCCTCTTTATTTCCCCTCCTTATTCCCCCTCCTTATTTCCCCTCCTTATTCCCCTTCCTTATTTCCCCTCCTTATTTCCCTTCCTTATTCCCCCTCCTTATTTCCCCTTCCTTATTTCCCCTCCTTATTTCCCCTCCTTATTTTCCTTCCTTATTTCCCCTCCTTATTTCCCCTCCTTATTCCCCCTCCTTATTTCCCCTCCTTATTTCCCTTCCTTATTTCCCCTCCTTATTTCCCCTCCTTATTTCCCCTCCTTATTTCCCCTCTTTATTTCCCCTCCTTATTCCCCCTCCTTATTTCCCCTCCTTATTCCCCTTCCTTATTTTCCCTCCTTATTTCCCCTCCTTATTTCCCTTCCTTATTTCCCCTCCTTATTTCCCCTCCTTATTTTCCTTCCTTATTTCCCTTCCTTATTTCCCCTCCTTATTTCCCCTCCTTATTTCCCCTCTTTATTTCCCCTCTTTATTTCCCCTCCTTATTTCCCCTCCTTATTCCCCTTCCTTATTTCCCTTCCTTATTCCCCCTCCTTATTTCCCCTTCCTTATCTCTCCTCCTTATTTCCCCTCCTTATTTCCCCTCCTTATTTCTCTTCCTTATTTCCCCTCCTTATTTCCCCTCCTTATTTCCCCTCTTTATTTCCCCTCCTTATTCCCCCTCCTTATTTCCCCTCCTTATTCCCCTTCCTTATTTCCCCTCCTTATTTCCCTTCCTTATTTCCCCTCCTTATTTCCCCTCCTTATTTTCCTTCCTTATTTCCCTTCCTTATTTCCCCTCCTTATTTCCCCTCCTTATTTCCCCTCCTTATTTCCCCTCCTTATTTCCCCTCTTTATTTCCCCTCTTTATTTCCCTTGCTTATTCCCCCTCCTTATTTCCCCTTCCTTATTTCCCCTCCTTATTTCCCTTCCTTATTTCCCCTCCTTATTTCCCCTCCTTATTCCCCCTCCTTATTTCCCCTCCTTATTCCCCTTCCTTATTTTCCCTCCTTATTTCCCCTCCTTATTTCCCTTCCTTATTTCCCCTCCTTATTTCCCCTCCTTATTTTCCTTCCTTATTTCCCTTCCTTATTTCCCCTCCTTATTTCCCCTCCTTATTTCCCCTCCTTATTTCCCCTCTTTATTTCCCCTCTTTATTTCCCCTCCTTATTTCCCCTCCTTATTCCCCTTCCTTATTTCCCTTCCTTATTCCCCCTCCTTATTTCCCCTTCCTTATCTCTCCTCCTTATTTCCCCTCCTTATTTCCCCTCCTTATTTCTCTTCCTTATTTCCCCTCCTTATTTCCCCTCCTTATTTCCCCTCTTTATTTCCCCTCCTTATTCCCCCTCCTTATTTCCCCTCCTTATTCCCCTTCCTTATTTCCCCTCCTTATTTCCCTTCCTTATTTCCCCTCCTTATTTCCCCTCCTTATTTTCCTTCCTTATTTCCCTTCCTTATTTCCCCTCCTTATTTCCCCTCCTTATTTCCCCTCTTTATTTCCCCTCTTTATTTCCCTTCCTTATTCCCCCTCCTTATTTCCCCTCCTTATTTCCCCTCCTTATTTCCCTCCCTTATTTCCCCTCCTTATTTCCCCTCCTTATTTTTCCTATTACCTTTTTAATTAATTTCAACTCCACTATAGTTGGTTGACATACCATAGTATTATACTGATATTAGTCCCCAAGCAGTAGATTAATCATAATGTTCCACTATTGAAAAGAGCACCAAATATACTAGCGGCTCTACATACATTTATATAGATAAGGTAGATTCTTGTTTAGATAGATCACTATTAACCACATGCTGACCAGCACATGGCGATGTACGTCGGCACAAAGGCATGGCTGGGGAAATGGGGTACAGGTACGTCCCCTTTAAATTGCAGCATTGTGGGCGCGTGCGCACTCGCCGCGTACTCCGTGAGTGTGCCCGTGGAACCCGCGGACTCGATGTCTGCCGGTGTCCCGTGATCGTGACACGGAGCAGCAGAACAGGGAACTGCCTATGTAAGCGAGGCATTTCCCCGTTCTGTCTAGTGACATGACAGAGATCTACTGCTCCCAGTGATTGGTCGCAGTGATCGCTGTCATGTCCTAGGTAGCCCATCCCTCCCATAGTTAGAATCACTCCCTAGGACACATTTCACCCCTTGATCGCCCCCTAGTGTTTAACCCCTTCCCTGCCAGTGTCATTTACACAGTAATCAGTGCGTTTTTATAGCACTGATCGCTGTATAAATGCCAATGGTTCCAAAATGGTGTCAAAAGTGTCCGATGTGTCCGCCATAATGTCGCAGTCACGATAAAAATCACAGATTGCCGCCATTACTAATAATAAAATAAATAAATAAAATGCTATAAACATATCCCCTATTTTGTAAACACTATAACTTTTGTCGCAAACCAATCAGTATACGCTTATTGCGTTTTTGTTTTTGTTTCTTTATACCAAAAATACGTAGAAGAATACATATCGACCTAAATTTGTTTTTTTTTATATATTTTTTGGGGGTATTTATTATAGCAAAAAGTAAAAAAAATATTGCTTTTTTTTTTTCAAAATTGTCACTTTTTTTGTTTATAGCGCAAAAATTAAAAACCTCAGAGGTGATCAAATACCACCCAAAGAAAGCTCTATTTGTGGGGAAAAAAAAGGACGTCAGATTTGTTTGGGTGCAACGTCGCACGACCGCGCAATTGTCAGTTAAAGCGAATCGCAAAAAGTGCTCTGGTCAGGAAGGGGGTAAATCCTTCCCGGGGCTGAAGCGGTTCATTTACTGCATTGATCTGTCTTAACAATTCTATGATGTCATATGCGACCAGGGATATACTTTCCTGTAAATATGATTATCTTAATGTTACCATGTAAAATTCAATGTTTTCTGATAATCTTTAATAAAATACCGGAACGAGAAAAAACGCTGTGCAAATACCGTGTGACATAAAAAAATGTCAACACCCATCATTTCATTCTATAGGGCCTCTGCTAAATATATATATATCTATATATATATATATATAGATATATATATATATATATAGATATATAATGTTTGGGGGTTCTAAGTAAGTTTCTATCAAAAAAAAAAATGTAGATTTGGGAGAGAAGTGTCAGAATAGGGCTGGTGTTGAAGTGGTTAAGTTTATTAGATTGCTGGTGAAGAAGAAGACCGGGGTCTTTATGAACTGTTAGCAACTATTATTATTATTATTATTATTAATTGTATGATTAATGTAGTTACTATTGTAACTACAACGTATATAACTTCACTTCCTCCAATATTTGTCACGGCGTCTGCGGGCGGTGGGATGTAGGCCTCTCTTGTTCTTCCAGTATGGATTTGCTTTGTTTGGTCAGCATTCTACGTACCACCACCAGGGATGGTCAGACCCATCTGATCTCTATGGAGAGCCTCCCTCTTTATATTTTGGCTCTGGTGCCCCCTGTTCTCTCTGTATCTCCAGGGCTGCAGTGAGTCAGGCAGGAATTTGCTCCCCCCCCCCCCCTCTATCCTGCCTTTCTCTCCATCCCTCTCCTTCCTCCTCCTCTCTCTGCAGTTGGTGTGTGTTGCCTGCGGTTAGTAAGCAGGAATGTTCCCCCCTCTCCCGGGACGTCACAGCTGATGTGTCTTCCTCTCTCCCAGCCTATTATCATCCCCCTTCTCCTTTCTTTTATCCTTCCCTCCTCTGACTGGTTGTCATTCTTCATCCCATCAAGCCTCTTCTCCTTCTTCAAATCTCCGTCCTCATATCACAGATGATGTGACTTCTCTGCCTCCCTCCCTTCTCCGGCTGGTCCTCCCCTCTTCTCCCTCCTCTCTGCAGTGCTATGAATAACCCGGCCATGAATCCTCTATTAACTCCCAGCCTTCTCCTGCTCTCATCAGAGCCCCCTCTGCAGCAGGGGGACAGCCCCCCATCACCGACGCAGTCATCGCTGCACTTGGGGACCCCCTACGCTCAGACTGGGGGGGCCTCAGCCTTGAGGAACGACTTCGGCTCCAACATCAGCGTCCTGAAGACCCTCAACCTGCGCTTCCGGTGCTTCTTGGCCAAGGTGCACGAGTTGGAGCGGCGGAACCGCTCGTTGGAGAGAGCCCTAGAGAGAGCGCAAGGCGCGGGGCCCATCACCAGGGACCAGGCAGTGCAGACTGGCTTTGTGGGGCCCATCTTGCCTCCTCCGTTGCTGGGGCTGACCCGGCCGTCCCCCACTCCCCCTCCTCAGCCATGGACCTACGGGCCGCGGAGGTTCGTGGCCCGCACAGATATTGGGTCTGTTGGGTCTGGAAGTGGAGCCTACTGGGGTCACGCCGATGGGGTTGGAGTTCAGATCGATACCATCACCCCAGAAATCAGAGCTCTGTACAATGTCCTCGGTAAAGTGAAAAGAGAAAGAGATGCCTATAAACAGAGGTAAGACTCATTGTTCACATTGTATTTTCTAAAGGAGCATTTAACAATTTGGATATTTAGAACTCGTTAGGATTTACAGCTTAGTTAACGGGACAATGTAACAAGCAACAAGGGCTGGCAACCCATAGCAACCATTAACAATTCTGTTTATTGCACTCGTCTTAGAAAAAAGCTGACTGCAGCAAAAGGGGGCTAAGTGACCAGAACTCTCTTCTACTCACTAGTATGGGTTTGGAATTCCACTAGGGAATTGGTCTGCATGGAGTTTGGGTGTCCTGTGAACATTTCCCTCTGGTTTCCACCAAAAATACATACTGATAAGTTCATCGGTGCCCAGCCAATACTGGCCCAAGATCTGCATGTGCTGATTCTATAATACCAAGGAGTTTGTGAACTCCTTTGGTGGCCAAGACCAAAGTGAAGAGTCTATATAAGCCATTTCAAACAAAGTACTGCAGAAGCCTAAAGGTTCCCCCAGAGGTGCTAGGGGGTTCCTTGAGCTATAGTTGATTGACCTCCCATCTGATGGTGAGTGCATAGTTCTGGGTCCAATACCATTTAAGAGAGTCAAGACAACAATAATCTGTTTAGCTGTCTGAGGGGGGGGGGGGGGCAGTGTTCCCAAAGACCACCAATGTAAGGAACATTCTTCCCACTGATCACCAATGTAAGGAACATTCTTCTCACTGATCACCAATGTAAGGGAATTCTTCTCACTGATCACCAATGTAAGGAACATTCTTCCCACTGATCACCAATGTAAGGAACATTCTTCTCACTGATCACCAATGTAAGGAACATTCTTCCCACTGATCACCAATGTAAGGAACATTCTTCCCACTGATCACCAATGTAAGGAACATTCTTCTCACTGATCACCAATGTAAGGGACATTCTTCCCACTGATCACCAATGTAAGGGACATTCTTCTCACTGACCACCAATGTAAGGAACATTCTTCCCACTGATCACCAATGTAAGGAACATTCTTCCCACTGATCACCAATGTAAGGAACATTCTTCTCACTGATCACCAATGTAAGGGACATTCTTCTCACTGATCACCAATGTAAGGAACATTCTTCTCACTGACCACCAATGTAAGGAACATTCTTCTCACTGATCACCAATGTAAGGAACATTCTTCTCACTGATCACCAATGTAAGGAACATTCTTCTCACTGACCACCAATGTAAGGGAAATTCTTCCCACTGATCACCAATGTAAGGAACATTCTTCTCACTGATCACCAATGTAAGGAACATTCTTCTCACTGATCACCAATGTAAGGAACATTCTTCTCACTGATCACCAATGTAAGGAACATTCTTCTCACTGATCACCAATGTAAGGAACATTCTTCTCACTGATCACCAATGTAAGGGAAATTCTTCCCACTGATCACCAATGTAAGGAACATTCTTCTCACTGATCACCAATGTAAGGAACATTCTTCTCACTGATCACCAATGTAAGGAACATTCTTCTCACTGATCACCAATGTAAGGAACATTCTTTTCACTGACCACCAATGTAAGGAACATTCTTCTCACTGATCACCAATGTAAGGAACATTCTTCTCACTGATCACCAATGTAAGGAACATTCTTCTCACTGATCACCAATGTAAGGAACATTTTTCTCACTGAACACCAATGTAAGGAACATTCTTCTCACTGATCACCAATGTAAGGAACATTCTTCTCACTGATCACCAATGTAAGGGACATTCTTCTCACTGATCACCAATGTAAGGAACATTCTTCTCACTGATCACCAATGTAAGGAACATTCTTTTCACTGACCACCAATGTAAGGAACATTCTTCTCACTGATCACCAATGTAAGGAACATTCTTCTCACTGATCACCAATGTAAGGAACATTCTTCTCACTGATCACCAATGTAAGGAACATTCTTCTCACTGACCACCAATGTAAGGAACATTCTTCTCACTGATCACCAATGTAAGGAACATTCTTCTCACTGATCACCAATGTAAGGAACATTCTTCTCACTGATCACCAATGTAAGGAACATTCTTCTCACTGATCACCAATGTAAGAAACATTCTTCTCACTGATCACCAATGTAAGGAACATTCTTCTCACTGATCACCAATGTAAGGAACATTCTTCTCACTGATCACCAATGTAAGGGACATTCTTCTCACTGATCACCAATGTAAGGAACATTCTTCTCACTGATCACCAATGTAAGGAACATTCTTCTCACTGATCACCAATGTAAGGAACATTCTTCCCACTGATCACCAATGTAAGGAACATTCTTCTCACCGATCACCAATGTAAGGGACATTCTTCTCACTGATCACCAATGTAAGGAACATTCTTCTCACCGATCACCAATGTAAGGAGCATTCTTCTCACTGATCACCAATGTAAGGAACATTCTTCTCACTGATCACCAATGTAAGGGACATTCTTCCCACTGATCACCAATGTAAGGGACATTCTTCTCACTGATGATCACCAATGTAAGGAACATTCTTCTCACTGATCACCAATGTAAGGGACATTCTTTGCCCTGACCCCTGATTAATTGTACCAGGGGTTCCCTTAGACCTGAAAATCATTTTCAAAATTCCCTTGGGGTACAGAGACAGAGAAATGTTGGTCTATGTACTCTGTATGTGACTTTGTGGTATGTTGATGCTCCTGTATATAATTATGCTCAGTAAGAAAATGTTACAGAACTCATTTCTGTCTCTATGGGCTGCTGCACTTTACAGGTAATTAATGCTCAGTCAGTCTAATAAACAAGGCAAAGAGCAGAGTACGAGGAATTGCAGCCCACAGCACCCGGTCATACATTACCCCTAACTGCTCTGATTACAGTAATTGAAGCGCGATTATTACGGTTTATGGCAGCGCTCAGTATTGCTTCACTTCCCTGAATACTCTCACATCCCATAATAGCTATAAGTAGTTCAATCCTTACCTAGGCTGAGCATTACCTGTGCTCTGTGGTGTCACCTGGTGCGCTAAAACCACCCCCTGAATTACAAAAATTTTAAATGATTTTTTTGTTTTTTTTTACAATTACAAAAAAAAATTTTATTTGTTTTTTTACATTTGTAATTTTTTTTTACCTTTTTTTAACAATGCTGTTGGGGAGGGGGGGGGATTGGATGAACCTGGGAGGAGTGAGATTTGGGCAGCACAGGAAAGGGGATCAGTGTGGGTGGACAATTACAATTACACTGTGTCTGTGTCTCTCCCTCCAGCAGCTGAAAGCTGGTGGGAGGGAGAGAAACCAGCTTTCATCTGCTGGAGGGAGAGGAAAGCCGGTGACGATGCGGGGGCAAGAGGGGGGGGGCGGGCACACGGGGAGGGGGGAATCAGATGTGGGCAGCACAGGAAAGGGGATCGGTGTGGGTGGACAATTACACTGTGTCTCTCCCTCCAGCAGCTGAAAGCCAGTGGAAGGGACAGGGAAAGAAACCAGCTTTCAGCTGCTGGAGGGAAGCCGATGATGCTGCGGGGGGAAGAGCCGGGGCCCGGGCACACAGGGAGGGGGAGTCAGATGTGGGCAGCACAGGAAAGGGGATCGGTGTGGGTGGACAATTACAATTACACTGTGTCTGTGTCTCTCCCTCCAGCAGCTGAAAGCAGTGGGAGGGAGAGAAACAAGCTTTCAGCTGCTGGAGGGAGAGACACAGACACAGTACATTGTTCTGCCATTGTCCTTCTGTCCCACTGCACCGATCCATCTGCTGTCCGGGTCCCCCTTTTTGCCTGGGCTTCCTACAGGAGGCCCGGTTTTACCCCCCTATCGGCAGCCCTGGTGTCACCCCTCTAGCAAGTGTCACCCGGTTGCGGTCTGCACCTCCAATGCGACGCCACTGCCTGTGCTGGTCAGGTGAGGATCGACTGTTTTAGGTTAGGCTGTCTACACCTTAAAGTGAATCTAAACCAAAGAACAAAAATGAAAAACAATTGAAGCTATTCAGTCCTTAGATGTGGTGGCCGCATTAGTTTTCTTTTCTTTTTTTAAGCTAAGAACATTTTCAGCAAGTACAGAAAAATAACTGGCATACTTACCAGAAATGCTACTTATGAAGCAAAAAGAAAAAAACTTACCAGAAATGCTGTGAGCTGCCTTCTGTAAACTACTAATCTCCCAACCCCCATTAGATAAGGATGATCAAAGGCAGAGATGTTGAAAGATGAACTCTGGGGTCTTTTGTAAAAAAAAATACCCTTGAAGTGGTGGCAACCATCACTGTAAGGTTCAGTCTCGGGATAGAGCAATAAGCTGCAATACTTACCTTACTCCTCACTCTGGCAGACTGTCACCACGCTGTGCGACCCGCTCCCCAAAGCGGGTTCTCCAGGCAGCAGTCACACTGTGACGTCATCACGTACAATACAGGGCCAGCTGTTCTGCATTGTATAAGAGTATAGCGAGGGGTTTTAATCACCTTAGTCCATGCTACAGCAGGCTTATGGCTCTCCTCTTCACTCCAATGCTTTGTGTTGGGGGTGGGCTCTTGCCACCCTCACATACAATACACAGCCAGCAGTCCTAGATTGTATGTGATGACATCACAGTGGGACTGCTGGCTGGAGCGCCAAAGAGAGGAGTCATTTCCTTACCCGAGCGCGCTGTAGCCATCATTTAGCTATAGCATGGTCGTAAAGAGGTCAAAGTAGATCTATAAGCAAAACCTTTTTTTTTTTTTTTTTGATAAAGCAAACAACCACCCCACCCCCCACCCCCTGTTGTTTATTGGTTGGTCTGGCACTTACCCCATCGGCGGTGGCGGGTGGCAGGCAGAGTGGTGCAGCGGCTCCGTGTCCTCTCCTCCATGGTGGCTTCCAGCTCCTCCTAGATGTCCAATAGGATCGCCTGTCCTTTCAGCCAATCGGGTGACCGGAGTCAAAACCGGCTTCCTGAGGGAGGAGGAACAGTGTTACAAATATTCATTCTCTGTTGTAACACACCTGGGTGGGCTCAGAGCGCACTCTCTGTGACCCGAGCCCACCCTATTTTGAAGCCTATTAGTGCCTCTGACTCTAATCGGTGCTTCAAAAAAACAGCCCCTCCCCCCGCATTGGAATCCATGTGCCGGTGTCCTGAAAGGGGCCGGACGCATAGATGAAGGGGCGACGATGAAAGGGGGGGGCGGTGCCCCCCGTGCTCCGCTAATGGAAGGGCCGCCCCTGGTTTTAACCCCTGTCAGATTTTTGTCCCCGGAGCCAAACAGGAAGTGAGAGGAAATCTCTGCAATTGAAGGGAATTCCTGGAGGACCCCCCCGATCACCAGAACTAGTGTCCCCCATTGGAAGATTTCCCCTCTATTACATTTCTAGTGACAACCCCTACATTTGGGACTTTCCTTTACTCTAAGTTGCAATGATAACGGTAAACAGGACAAATAGAGAGGGTGACTCTCCCTGACGGGGATACAGACAGCAATAAAAACTGACAGGGGTTCTAATCCCTCTCCACTCTAGCCAAAGCTGAAGAAAAAAAAATGCTTTGCCTTTAGCTATACTTTCAGTAGTAGATGTGTACAGAGTGTTATTGGGGGACTCATTTACACTTGTGGTTTGGGGGGCAGTAAAAACATGTGGTTGAGCCAGGTTTTTACCACCCTCCAATTGCCCCCTTCCCCTTTCGGAGGGGGGGGGGGGGTCATGCAGTAACCATAGCAACCAGTTAGTATATATTTGTCTCCAATCTGATTTCATTTCTTGTTTATGGGATGCCTTTCCTCATCGCCGGAGCTGTTTATGAAAACACAGCACTTTAGCTAAATAAATGACCCTGAATAAACCTGGGCTCACAGGAAGTGGGTTCAATTAGGTTGAAGAGGACAGGCATTGGGGACAGCACTGGATATAGGGTGAGGATGGCAGCGAGAGCCATTTGTTCTTTGTTTTTTTTTTATCTTGGACGGGATCTTTCACTTTTACATAAAAAAAACAAAAAAAACTGAGTTGAGCTTTCAGTAAAAGGCAGGTAATCCTCGCTGAACCCTCGGGGGGGGGGGGGGGGGGGGGGGGGGCGCCATAACATGTTCTTACAGGAAGACTGCGCCATATTTACTAAGACTGCTCAGTGGCGGCTCTGCGTGTCGGTATTGTGTCAGCACTTTCCTGATTGATGTCTTCTAAACACTCCGAGGAGAAAACTCTCTGCTGGTTCATGAAATGTCCGGCCGATGCCGAGTGCAGTCCGGGCTTGTAGGGATCTGTCCCCGGAAGTCTTCTGTGCCCAGAAGGTGCCCCCGACTTCCCGATAATAAATAGAGAGACTTTATATATTTTATATATGGTTTAACTCACCCCATATGCAGATTGAAGTGCATCCCTTTGATCTGCTGATGAATAAAACAGATAAGATACAAAAGTAACAACGTTACTTTGTATCTCTCTATCTCTCGCCTGATCAATGTTTATAAACAATGTTACTTTGTATCTCTCTATCTCCCGTCTGAAAAATGTTTATAAACAATGTTACTTTGTATCTCTATATCCCCCCATCTGAACAATGTTATAAACAATGTTACTTTGTATCTATCTCCCGTCTGAACAATGTTTATAAACAATGTTTCTCTGTATCTCTCTAAGAGGTGCACCGTCCAGCCCCACTGCTGGCCGCCTGTCACTGTATGAGGGACTGATAGGTGCTGCAGACGGATGGGCTGAGCAATGTGCACCCAGGGACACATTCCTGGAATGCAGACTGCCGCCATTAGGGGCAGCCTTCCCCCCGCGGCAGAGTCTGACAGGCTGGAGGCGGCGGGGCTGGATGGCACAGCAGCTGAACGCCTGAACCGCATGTACTGCGCCCAGTGTGCATGGGGCCTAAGACTCACCATACACGGTACAATCCGATCAAATAATCTCTGTACAATCAACCTTAGGCCTACCAAAACTGTAATGTTTACAAAATTACAAAAATGTAATATGAGGGCCAATCAATTCATTTCCAATCCGGGAGACCCTTGCACTACCTATAGATCTGAAGGAGATTGATCAATCAGATTGTAAGGTGTGGAGAGTCTCTATTCACACATTTCGAGGAGCACTCCATGCTGGACCCCGGATTTCTATCACTGGTTACATCCAGGAAGTTACATCCCTCCTCTCTTCAGCGCCCTTCGGCTCAGGTGCCGTCCCCCCTCGTCTCAGGTCCCGTCTCCCCTCATCTCAGGTCCCGTCTCCCCTCATCTCAGGTCCCGTCTCCCCTCATCTCAGGTCCCGTCTCCCCTCATCTCAGGTTCCGGCTCCCCTCATCTCAGGCGCCGACTCCCCTTGTCTCCTCGGTGCCCCTCTTCTCAGGTGCCGCCGCCCCTCGTCTCAGGTCCCGGCTCCCCTCGTCTCAGGTCCCGGCTCCCCTCGTCTCAGGTGCCAGCTCCCCTCGTCTCCTCGGTGCCCCTCTTCTCAGGTGCCGCCGCCCCTCGTCTCAGGTCCCGGCTCCCCTCGTCTCAGGTCCCGGCTCCCCTCGTCTCAGGTCCCGGCTCCCCTCGTCTCAGGTCCCGGCTCCCCTCGTCTCAGGTCCCGGCTCCCCTCGTCTCAGGTGCTGGCTCCCCTCGTCTCAGGTCCCGGCTCCCCTCGTCTCAGGTCCCGGCTCCCCTCGTCTCAGGTGCTGGCTCCCCTCGTCTCAGGTCCCGGCTCCCCTCGTCTCAGGTGCTGGCTCCCCTCGTCTCAGGTCCCGGCTCCCCTCGTCTCAGGTCCCGGCTCCCCTCGTCTCAGGTGCTGGCTCCCCTCGTCTCAGGTCCCGGCTCCCCTCGTCTCCTCAGCTCCCCTCGTCTCAGGCGCTGGATACCCTCGTCTCCTCAGCTCCCCTCGTCTCCTCAGCTCCCCTCGTCTCCTCAGCTCCCCCTCGTCTCCTCGGCTCCCCTCATCTCAGCTGAAGCCACTAACGGTACCGGAAACCATAATCCCCGCTTTACACTAGAATACGGAGCGGGAAACCCGTGATCTATGCATGTAGGCCAAAATTTATAAAGAAATTCGATTTTTTTTATTGTATGTTTTATAGCAGAAAGTAAAACATGTTGTTTTGTTTTTTGTTTTTTTTTCAAAATTGTCACTCTTTTTTTGTTTATAGCGCAAAAAAATAAAAACTGCAGAGGCGATCAAATACCACCAAAAGAAATTTCAATTTGTGGGGGGAAAAATATATAAATGTAATTTGTGTACAATGTTGCACGAGCGCGCAATTATCAGCCAAATGCGACGCAGCGACGTATCGCAGAAAACGGGCCTGGTCAGGAGCGGGGGGGGGGGGGGGGGGTAAATAGATCAATAGAAAGAATAGGAAGAATCTTTTGGTGTGCCGCCTTCCTGTTGCTGGTACAATTGTTTGTTTTTAAATGGCCTAAGTGAAAACACGTAGTGTATGTATCAGAGAACACGTGTAGAACCCCCAAAAATGAGCAAAGGAGCTGACACTCAAGTGTGAACCCCGTCTGTGTTGTAAATTGCTGTGACCGGCTGTTTCAGGCGAAATCGTTGGATACAAAATATCTCATCTGACAGTTTCAATAACAAATATTTGTTCTGCGTTCCTAAAGTCGCAGTCATAGCGCCCCCCCAACCCCCCCACATACCACTTACATGTCTAATTGTGGATCAGTGTCAGGTTTCCTCCGGGGGGGGGGGGGGGGGGGGGCCTAGTGTCTCAGGGCAGTGATAGGTCTGAACAGGAATCCCCCCCCCCCAATTCTAATACTATTCTACTCACTACACAGAAATGTCCCCCCATCCCAGGAATTCACAAGGGGGGCCGCGGGCCGAACGATTCATCATCACCCAACCGTTTCTACACCATCACTGCAATCTCCTCCAAAAGATAATTTCCATCTTTATAATTTCCCAATCTCATTAAAATAATATCCGGTGATCCTGCCATGGAGGGGGGAGGGGGTCCGGGCCCTTCCTGTTATAGGGTGACAAAAGTCCAACATTTTAGGTAAAGCAGGGAAGAGTTTCAGAGCCCAGAGCGAGTATGCCAAATTGCAACCCCCCCCCCAAGATGTATGAGCATTATGTGTCTACAAACCCCCCCCCCCCAAAAAAAAAATCAAGCAATAATCTGCTTGCTCACCCCTAAGCATAATTGCCCCCTCCTCCCAGTACAAGTTTGCCCCCCAGCTCAAATCTTCTCTCTCCCCATAGCCCCCCTCCCCCCCAAAAAAAATAATTCCCCTCCTAGCACAAATACCCTACCCCTCAAATTTCCCTTACAACCACACACACACTTCAAATCCCTCCCCCCTTTCTGCACAAAGTCCCTCCCCCAATCCCCCATCCTAGCACAAATCGCTCCCACAAACCCCCCCTTGCACAAATACCCCCCCCCCCCCCCAACATCACTACTACCACAAACCCCCCCTCCCTAGCACAAATACCCCCCCATCATCCCTACTACCACAAATCCCCCTCCTAGCACAAATCCCTCCCACAAACCCCCCCTAGCACAAATACCCCCCCCCCCCCAATCATCCCTACTACCACAAATCCCCCTCCTAGCACAAATACCCCCCAATCATCCCTACTACCACAAATCCCCCTCCTAGCACAAATACCCCCCAATCATCCCTACTACCACAAATCCCCCTCCTAGCACAAATCCCTCCCACAAACCCCCCCTAGCACAAATACCCCCCCCAATCATCCCTACTACCACAAATCCCCCCTCCTAGCACAAATCCCTCCCACAAATTTGTCTTCTAGTACAAATCCTGTTCCTCCCTCCCAACACATAGTTACATAGTTAGTGAGGCTGAAAAAGGACACAAGTCCATCTAGTTCAACCAATAAAGGGGAAAACAAATTATATATATATATACACACAATCCTATAATCCTCCCAAATCACCACTTCTAGCACACCTCCCTAAGTTGGCCCACCTAGATCAATTCTTATCCCCTGTCACCCCTCATAAGTTCTCCTTTTCAATACAAACCCCCCCCCCAATCTCCTTGTTCTGCCCCCCCCCACCTCACATGATACCACCATGCCCAGGGCAGCCGCCCCTCCTGCCCCCCCCCTTGTCCCGGCCCTGGTTGGAACATCTGAAATGTTTGTATTGATGTCTGTGCCCACAAATCTAGTGATGACCATTCTCTCCATTTCGTGTTTGGGTGTCACAGGGACAGGAAGTTACAATATTCTCAATGAGGGGGTCACAGAGAAGCCTATCAGAAATGATAACTCTTCACCAATCTATCCAGAATTAACAAAATAAAATGTTGGCCGGAGTTTGGCTTTAAACAATTTGCAACGTTGGGAGCCTGAGACCATTTTCCTGGCATTGCTGGGATGTTCTACGAAGATGAACTGTAATAAAGTCCCTGGCAGCGGTCCCTGGGGTGCGGATTGGATGATGTCCTCATTGTTACTAGGCTGAGCTCTCATCATCATCAGACTTGTCTTTCTGATAGCAGTCCATGCAGAGCTGAACGTTCTGACCTCAGGATGAGCGAACCACAAGAACACAGATTCACAGGGGGGGGTCATTAGACCTACCTGGATGTGACATGGTACCTGCCTAATGCAGTCCTTGTACAGCAGGCTGGGGTATGAGAGAAGCAGCACAAGGAGACAATCAGCTCATGTGCTGATAGGAGGAGAGTGACAGAGAGATTAGCTCATCGCTGTACTGCTTCTTCTTTCACTGTCCAGTCACGTCCTTGGGGCAGGTCCGGGATGACCTGGGCTCAGAGGAAGTGGGTTGAATGATGCTGCCCGCCAAACTGAAGACATCTAGTGAATAAAGTACTGTTGAGGAATCTCTGGAGTGAAGCTGAACATTGCGGAAGAAAAAGCAGGCTTTGTTGTTTTAGCTTTTTAATTAGCTATCATCTGGTTATATTAGGCTGGCATTCTGCTTTAACTTAAAGGCCAACACCAGCAAAATTGTTTTATTATGTTTTAGATAGAGAGGATTCCTTTCCTTTCCTTTCCTTTCCCTTCCCTTGCCTCCTTCCCCTTCCTTTCCGTCTTTCCTTCCCTTTCCTTCCCTTTCCTTTCTGTTATTCCTTTCCTTTTCTTTCCATCTTTCCTTTCCTTTCCTTTCCTTTCCTTTCCTTTCCTTTCCTTTCCTTTCCTTCCCTTCCCTTCCCTTCCCTTTCCTTTCTGTTATTCCTTTCCTTTTCTTTCCATCTTTCCTTTCCTTTCCTTTCCTTTCCTTTCCTTTCCCTTCCCTTCCCTTCCCTTCCTTTCTGTTTTTTCCTTCCGTCTTTCCTTCCCTTCCCTTCCCTTTCCTTCCCTTCCCTTTCCTTTCCTTTCCTTTCCCTTCCTTTCCCTTTCTGTTTTTCCTTTCCGTCTTTCCTTCCCTTCCCTTCCCTTTCCTTTCCTTTCCTTTCCTTTCCTTTCCTTTCCTTTCCTCCTTTCCTTTCCTTTCCTTTCCTTTCTGTTATTCCTTTCCTTTTATTCCCATCTTTCTTTTCTTTCCTTTTCCTTTCCTTTCCCTTCTCTCTCTCCTTTCCTTTCCTTTCCCTTCTATCTTTCCTTTCCCTCTTTCCTTCCTTTCCTTCCCTTCCCTTCCCTTCCCTTCCCTTCCCTTCCCTTCCCTTCCCTTTCCTCCCTTTCCTTTTCCTTTCCCTTCCCTTCCTTTCTATTTTTCCTTTCCTTTCCCTTCTATCTTTCCTTTCCGTCTTTCCTTCCCTTTCCTTTCCTTTCCTTTCTTTCCTTCCTTTCCCCTTCCTTTCCTTCCCCTTCCTTCCCTTCCCTTCCCTTCCCTTTCCTTTCTGTTATTCCTTCCCTTTCATTTCCTTTCCTTTCTGTTATTCCTTTCCTTTCCATCTTTTCTTTCCTTTCCTTTCCTTTCCATCTTTTCTTTCCTTTCCTTTCCTTTCCGTTCCTTTCCTTTCCTTTCCTTTCCTTTCCTTTCCTTTCCTTTCCTTTCCTTTCCTTTCCTTTCCTTCCTTCCCTTCCCTTCCCTTCCCTTTCCTTTCTGTTATTCCTTCCTTTCATTTCCTTTCCTTTCTGTTATTCCTTTCCTTTCCATCTTTTCTTCCCTTTCCTTTCCCTTCCCTCTCTCCTCTCCTTTCCTTTCCTTTCCTTTCCTTTCCTTTCCCTTCCCTCTCTCCTCTCCTTTCCTTTCTTTCCTTTCCTTTCCTTTCCTTTCCTTTCCTTTCCTTTCCTTTCCTTTCCTTTCCTCTCTCCTTTCCTTTCCTTTCCTTCTTCTCTTCCTTCCTCCCTTCCTGTCTGTCTTCTCTTCCTTCCTTCCTTCCTTCCTTCCTTCCTTCCTTCCTTCCTTCCTTCCTTCCTTCCTTCCTTCCTTCCTTCCTTCCTTCCTTCCTTCCCTTCTTTCTTTCTTCCTTTCTTTTTGTTCCTTTCTTTCTTTTCTGGATTTCTATGAAGTTCCTTCTCCAGCCTCTATATTGGATCCTCTCATAGGAGGAGGTGAAATGTGTTTTCTCAGCAGAGGGGCCCGCGGGGCCCGGGGGGGCCGTGTTGTTCCTCAATTCCTATCTTGCACCTGCGTGAGGTTCTTACCCAGAGGCCAAAAGGACGAGGCGCTGTGATTGGAGGAGAGCACACCGGACACGGACAGGCTGTTTACATTGGAAATTTTGAAATCTCCGGCAGTGTCATTGGCTGGAGCCGGGAGAAATGAAGGACTTGTATTTTTTTTTAGAATTTAGGGGGAGGGGGAGGGGAGGGAGTGGTTTTTTAGCCCCGAGGTGTCAGGAGCCTCGGAAGCGTCCGGTGCACAGAGGAAAAACACTTCAACTCCAAAGGCGGCTCTTCTGTATTTTATTGAAGTCGCTGTTATTTTGTAGCAATGAAATGCCATTAAAGTCAATGTAGAGCCAATTTTATTTTATTTTTTAAGAGAAACTTTACTCCAGCCTGTGAATTGACTTTCCATCCCCCACTTACCTCTGGAGTTCCCTCAGACGGGATAAATATCCTCACAAGCCCAGTAAATCCCACGTTATTCTTCTCTTATTTGCCGCTCCTCCATGCCGCCATCTTGAATCTTCCATAACCGGGAGTTGGCGGTCTCTTCCCAGTGGAATGACGCACCCCTTGAACCCACACAAGCTGCTCATCTTTTTCATTGGGGCTGAAGGCTAAAAAAAAAAAACCCACAATGTGTGAAGCAGAGATCCCAGGAGGCTGTGGGCGTCTGAACTGGTCAATCAGGAGGTGGAGGGTCTTCTGAAGGAAGCCGGAGACGCTGCGCATGCCGTCTGGATGTGGTTTAAGTGCCGGTTCACAATAGAACACACTGCGGGAAATCTGTGTTCTGTGTGAGTTTCCCGCACCTCGTTCAGAACGCACCGCATTTGTGATCTGCTGCTTTTGTCAATGCAACGCTAAGGACACCCCGAACACAGGCCGCAAACGCAGTCCATTTATCTGAACCGGATCGCACAGAAGTAGTGATTTAATAGCAGTGTGGTTTCTAAATTAGTACAGGCACTACTTTTGGTGCAGTGGGATTCCGGCCCATTCAAATGAACACCTGGATCGCATGTAAATCGCACAGGAATGCACAGCGTGGTCCAGTGTGATTCATGGTGTGAACAGGCCCTTAGGGGTCACTTTGGCATCCTTGCTATGAGCAAAAAAAAAAAAATGTCATTGGCTGACGACACCTTTGACAATCTGTTTGACCATCTCCTTTAGATCTACCATTCCAATGGTAACATCTGTCCCAGGACAACCAAGTGGAAAATTCCCCCTCACTCTGTAGGTATTTCCTCTCGCTTCCAGGGACTCCTTAGAGAGGAAGTAGAGGGAAATCTCCCCAGCGGGACAGACCGCAAAATATAAACTTGTAAGCAGGTGTTACCCGAGGTCATTTCTGTGCTGGTTATGTTCGGTACTTTCCAGGTTAAATGTATTTTCTGCTGTGTAAGTTGCACTGCTTAGTTGATGTTGGCCAGGAGAGGTGGTGCTGTCTGGTAGGTAAGGGTTAACTCTGCTGATCAGGTTTTCCCGGGCTTTTCTGAAGGGTAAATAATCGAAAAGTGTAGCTCTGAATATGCCAAAATGGACACCATGTGTATATGGGCCAAAGTATATGAATGGATACAAATAGTGAATATAAGTGCTAAAACACAAAATACGATATTCAAAAACCTCATAAAGGTGGTGGTGGGGGGGGGGGATAATGTGTTGTGACATAACATGAAAAAGTCAGACGCTGAAAAAAGAAGTGTTGATAAACTTCATAAAACATATGTCCAATCAGATGACTGATGTTGATTCCTCAGTGACAAATGATGTCATAGTGCAGACAAGGAACTCACTGTGTGGCACATTCAAACAGGACGGAAATGATTCTTCTAATGGAAATACTTCTTACCAGACAAGGTGGACCCACCTGTCGTCTCACAGTGGGTCAATCAAGCTTGTATCGGCTCAAAGCCAGATGGTCATCGGTGGTACCAACTCAGATGCAAAAAGAGCCTGTAGAGGGATCTCTCCAAATGCAGACGTTCGATCAATCAACAAGGATGAATCCAGGCATGGCACAGCCAAGTATCCAGAGCTCAGACAGATCTCCAAAGCAGATGGAAATTGGACCTCAATGGAGGGTCCGTGCCGGGAGCCAGTGATAAATGGAACGTTATCATATTTTTTTTTACAAGAAAGAATATTATCATATTTAAACCATAATGCAAAGAAAGAAAAGAGGCTCCATATGGTGCAGGTTGTTAAAAAGAGAAGATTTTTACTCTTAATAAAAATATACAAACATTTCCTCTTTCCTTTCCTTTCCGTCTTTCCTTTTCTTTTCTTTCCTCTTCCCTTTCCTTTCCCTCTTTCCTTTCCCCTTTCATATTTTCTTTCCTATCTCTTTCTCCTTTCCTTCTTTCCTTTCCCTCTTTCTTTCCTTTCCTTTCCTTTCCTTTCCTTTCCCTCTTTCCTTTCATTTCCCTGTTTCCTTTCCCTTCCATCTTCCTTTCCTTTCCTTTCCTTTCCTTTCCTTTCCTTTCCTTTCCTTTCCTTTCCTTTCCTTTCCCTTCCATCTTTCCTTTCCTTTCCTTTCCTTTCCTTTCCTTTCCTTTCCTTTCCTTTCCTTTCCTTTCCTTTCCCTTCCATCTTTCCTTTCCTTTCTTTTCCTTTCCCTCTTTCCCTCTTTCCTTTCCTTTCCTTTCCTTTCCTTTCCCTTCCATCTTTCCTTTCCTTTCCTTTCCCTTCCATCTTTCCTTTCCTTTCCTTTCCCTCTTTCCTTTCCTTTCCTTTCCTTTCCTTTCCTTTCCTTTCCTTTCCTTTCCTTTCCTTTCCCTCTTTCCTTTCATTTCCCTGTTTCCTTTCCCTTCCATCTTTCCTTTCCTTTCCTTTCCTTTCTTTCCTTTCCTTTCCTTTCCTTTCCTTTCCCTTCCATCTTTCCTTTCCTTTCCTTTCCTTTCCTTTCCTTTCCTTTCCCTCTTTCCCTCTTTCCTTTCCTTTCCTTTCCTTTCCTTTCCTTTCCTTTCCTTTCCCTTCCATCTTTCCTTTCCTTTCCTTCCCTTCCATCTTTCCTTTCCTTTCCTTTCCTTTCCTTTCCTTTCCTTTCCTTTCCCTTCCATCTTCCTTTCCTTTCCTTTCCTTCCTTTCTTTCCCTCTTCCCTTTCCCCTTCCATCTTTCCTTTCCTTTCCTTTCCTTTCCTTTCCTTTCCTTTCCTTTCCTTTCCTTTCCTTTCCTTTCCTTTCCCTTCCATCTTTCCTTTCCTTTCCTTTCCTTTCCCTCTTTCCTTTCCCTTCCATCTTTCCTTTCCTTTCCTTTCCTTTCCCTTTCCTTTCCTTTCCTTCCTTTCCTTTCCTTTCTTTCCTTTCCTTTCCTTTCCTTTCCTTTCCTTTCCCTTCCTTTCTTTCTTCTCTTCCTTCCTCCCTTCCTGTCTGTCTTTCATTCCTTCTCTTCTTTCTTTCTTCCTTTCTTTTTATTCCCTCCATCCTCTCATAGGAGGAGGTGAAATGTGTTTTCTCAGCAGAG
>JBBGZY010002277.1:0-196631 GCA_037952925.1 Lithobates clamitans | reverse complement strand
GATCCCTAACCTTGAGATCCCCTGATCCCTAACCTTGAGATCCCCTGATCCCCGATCCCTGACCCTGAGATCCCCCGATCCCTAACCCTGACCCTTAGATCCACCGATCCCTAACCCTGAGATCCCCCGATCCCTGACCCTGAGATCCCCCGATCCTTAACCCTGACCCTGAGATCCCCCGATCCCTAACCCTGACCCTGAGATCCCCCGATCCCTGACCCTGAGATCCCCCGATCTCTAACCCTGACCCTGAGATCCCCCAATGCCTAACCCTGAGATCCCCGATCCCTAACCCTGAGATCCCCCGATCCCTGACCCTGAGATCCCCGGATCCCTGACCCTGAGATCCCCCGATCCCTGACCCTGAGATCCCCCGATCCTGAGATCCCCCGATCCCTGACCCTGAGATCCCCCGATCCCTGACCCTGAGATCCCCCGATCCCTGACCCTGAGATCCCCCGATCCCTGACCCTGAGATCCCCCGATCCTGAGATCCCCCGATCCCTGACCCTGAGATCCCTGACCCTGAGATCCCCCGATCCCCGACCCTGAGATCCCCCGATCCCCAACCCTGAGATGCCCGATCCCTAACCCTGAGATCCCTGATCCCTAACCCTGATCCTGACATCCCCCGATCCCTAACCCTGATCCTGAGATCCCCCAATCCCTAACCCTAAGATCCCCAACCCTGAGATCCCCTGATCCCTAACCCTGACTCTGAGACCCTCCATCCCTAACCCTGACCCTGAGATCCTCCATCCCTAACCCTAACCCTGAGATCCCCAATCCCTAACCTTGAGATCCCCTGATCCCCAACCCTGACTATGAGATCCCAGGATCCCTAACCCTGACATCCTCCATCCCTAATCCTGACCCTGAGATCTCCTGATCCCCAATCCTGACCCTGAGATCCCTAATCCCTAACCCTGAGATTCCCTGATCCCCCAATACTAACCCTGAGATCCCCTGATCCCCAACCCTGCCATCCTCCATCTCTAATCCTGACCCCGAGATCTACTGATCCCCAATCCTGACCCTGAGATCCTCAATCCCCGACCCTGATATTCCCCGATCCCCAATCCTGACCCTGAGATCCCCCGATCCCTAACCCTGACATCCCCTGATTCCTAACCCTGGCCCTGAGATCCCCACTCCCTAATCCTGAGACCCACCGATCCCTAACCCTGACCCCCTCATCCCCAATCCTGACCCTGAGATCCTCCATCCCTAAGCCTGACCCTGAGATCTCCCGATCCCTAATCCTGACCCTAAGATGCTCCATCTCTAACCCTAACACTGACCCTGACATTCCCGATCCCTAACCCTGACTTTCCCAATCCATAACCCTGACCCTGAGATCCTCTATCCCTAATCCATAACCCTGAGATCTCCTGATCCCCAATCCTGACCCTGAGATCCCCAATCCCTAACCTGACTCGGAGATTCCCTGATTCCTAACCCTGACCCTGAGATCCCCGATCCCTAACCCTGACCCCCTTGTTCCCAATCCTGACCCTGAGATCCTCCATCCCTAAGCCTGACCCTGAAATCTCCTGATCCCTAACCCTGACCCTGAGATCCCCGATCCCTAACCCTAACCCTGACATTCCTGATCCCTAACCCTGACCCTGAGATCCTCCATCCCTAATCCTGACCCTGAAATCTCCTGATCCCCAATCCTGACCCTGAGATCCCCAATCCCTAAGCCTGACTCGGAGATTCCCCGATTCCTAACCCTGACTCTGAGATCCCTGATCCCCAAACATTGCCCTGGTCTGGCCTGTCTTTATAACAACCATCGACCCCCCCCTCAGCATCTCACCCCAAACAGTCATCAACCCTCCCTTAACGGCTTACCCCAAAGAACCATCGACCCCCCCCTTTAGCAGACCAAACAAATGACCACTGCCATAGAAGATGTGGTTATGGGAGGTTGTTGGGATTGGTAAGAGCTGTGGGAACCACAATGGATCTAATGGAGTCCATATGGGTCGGCCATCATCTGCTCAGTCATACGGACGGTTCTCCCGGATTACCCGCACACACGGGACGGAGCAACGTTCACCGGATTTGACCGATAGGACAAGGAGGAGAGACTCACCCAGGATCCCGGCATTGACAAAGTGCACCAGACTGAAGTATTCCAGCAGGTCGTTCTGGATGGGGGTCCCGGAGATGAGGACTCGCCGGCTGGTGTTCAGACTGTTCAGGGCTTGATAGGTCTGATTCTCCGAATTCTTCAGTCTGTGGCCCTGAAATACGTCCAGATTACAGACATCACTACACACCATACAACCGTCACCTATACACCAACCCAGCACATCCGACTCACACACCCCAATCACTGCCCGCCTCCGATTGGTCAGGCAGCAGACCCCCCCATAGGCCTCGTCCAATCACAATGACCTTTACAGATGAGGTGATAGGTGCTGCCAATCACAACATAAAGAAGAGGCCCTGTCTTACCTCATCACATATGACCAGCCCCACGCTGCCCTTGTGTAGGACCTCCGCGTGTAGCCGGAACGTCTCGTAGGAGATGATGAGGATTGGAGAAGGAACGCGGGAGCCGTGCTGGTTCATGAATCCGGCTAGAGGGGGGAGGAGAAGATCATGTGACATCTCACACATACAATGCTACTGTATATGGAGGAGACATTACTCCACCTACACACATTATGATGGGGGGGGGTCACTGCTACACCTACACACAATTATGGGGGGGTCAGTACTCCAACTAGAGACATTCATTATGGGGGTGGGGTAAGTGCTCCGCCTACAGACATTATGGGGGTCACTACTCCACCTAGAAACATTCATTATGAGGGGGGGGGGTCACTGCTCCGCTTACAGGCATTTTTTATGGGGGTCACTACTCCACCTAGAAACAAACATTCAAAATGGGAGGGGTCACTGCACTGCTCCGCCTACAGAAATTTATTATGGGGGGGGGGGGGTCAATGCTCCATGCCTAGACATTCATTATGGGGAGAGTCAATGCAACATCTAAAGACATTCATTATGGGGGGAGGGGGTCACTGTCAAACCTAGAGACATTATGGGGGGGGTCACTGTCACACCTAGAGACATTATGAAGGGGGGGGGGTCACTGTCACACCTAGAGACATTATGAAGGGGGGGGGTCACTGTCACACCTAGAGACATTATGGGGGGGGGGGGGTCACTGTCACACCTAGAGACATTATGAAAGGGGGGGGTCACTGTCACACCTAGAGACATTATGAAGGGGGGGGGGGGTCACTGTCACACCTAGAGACATTATGGGGGGGGTCACTGTCACACCTAGAGACATTATGGGGGGGGGGTCACTGCTACATCTAGATATTCATTATTGGGGGGGGGGGGGGGTCACTGCTACATCTAGAGGCATTCATTATAAGGGGGGGGGTGTCACTGCCACACCTAGAAACATTATGGGGGGGGGGGGGGGTCACTGCTACATCTAGAGACATTCATTATGGGGGGTTCACTACTCCACCTAGACACATTCATTATGGGGGGGGGTCACTGTCACACCTAGACACATTCATTATGGGGGGGGGTCACTGTCACACCTAGAGACATTATGAAGGGGGGGGGTCACTGTCACACCTAGAGACATTATGAAGGGGGGGGGTCACTGTCACACCTAGAGACATTATGGGGGGGGGGGGGTCACTGTCACACCTAGAGACATTATGAAGGGGGGGGGGTCACTGTCACACCTAGAGACATTATGAAGGGGGGGGGGTCACTGTCACACCTAGAGACATTATGAAGGGGGGGGGGTCACTGTCACACCTAGAGACATTATGGGGGGGGGGGTCACTGTCACACCTAGAGACATTATGGGGGGGGGTCACTGCTACATCTAGATATTCATTATTGGGGGGGGGGGGGTCACTGCTACATCTAGAGGCATTCATTATAAGGGGGGGGTGTCACTGCCACACCTAGAAACATTATGGGGGGGGGGTCACTGCTACATCTAGAGACATTCATTATGGGGGGTTCACTACTCCACCTAGACACATTCATTATGGGGGGGGGGGTCACTGCCACACCTAGAGACATTATGGGGGGGGGGGGGTCACTGCTACATCTAGAGACATTCATTATGGGGGGTTCACTACTCCACCTAGACACATTCATTATGGGGGGGGGGGTCGCTGCTACATCTTGAGACATTATGGGAGGGGGGCAGTTCTCCGCCTACATTCATTATGTGGGGGAGGGGGGGGGTCACTGTTCCGCCTACACTGACTCCGCTCCCACTCCCCACCACTAGAAGGCCAATTCTTCCCCCTAGAGAGGCAGATTAGGAGGGTCAGTACTCCACCTAGATATACTCAGCATAGATCCGATTGGTAGTAGAGCCCCCTCCCCCCATCGCTCAGCTCCACCTAGATATACTCAGCATAGATCCGATTGGTAGTAGAGCCCCCTCCCCCCATCGCTCAGCTCCACCTAGATATACTCAGGAGTGATCAGATTGGCAGTAGAGGAGCCCCCGCATCGCTCAGCTCCACCCTCCCTCTTACCAAGCTTGCGGTCAATCTCCTCCTTGGAGCCGCCATCGATGGCCAGGGGTTGGATCCGGCCCTCCAGCCATTTGCCCACTTCATTGTACCAGTTCCTCACCAGGCTGGACGGGCACACCACCACCGCTTTCTCTATCTCTGGCTTGAAGTCCGGGCTCTGCTTGAGGAGAGTCCACATCAGGGAGATACATTGGAGGGTCTTCCCCAGTCCCATCTCATCCGCCATGATGGCCCCGTGGCTCCCAGGAATGCTTCTTCCCGTCACACAGTCCCACAGGAACTTCACACCCTGGAGATGAGGAGAATTGTTAGATTGTGCTGGAGGTTCAGAGGCAGGAAATGAGGGAGAATATAATGGAGGGGTCACCTCTCTCTGATGGGGCCTCAGGATCTTTCCCAGTACAGGATCCACCACAACATGAACCGGAACCTTCTCTCTGGAAAGGAACACAGTGATGGTGACGGTATTCAAAGATAGATTGACTCTACCCCAAACCACCACCTGCCATCCCGGGGTCCTCCCCCCAACAAGCTCTGATAGAGGACAGGACACTCACTTATCTACTTTCAGCTGGTCATGCGCACTCAGGACGGGGGGCTCATAAAGGACCAGCGCGCCCTCCTCATAGGGATCATGGAGAGCTCTCCGTACTCCGGCCTTCTTAATGCCCAGGGCCCGAATCCCCAGACCCCCTGGATAAGAAAGAGAGAAAAAAGGTGTAAGAACATGACAAGGCTCCATATGAAGAGCCACACAAAGGATCTTCCCAGAGAATTGGGCCCCCTACTGGTGGCTGTTAGTACCCCAGTGTAGGTCATGGTGTAGGTCACAATCCATCTAGGGGGACCAGACACTATTACTGCCTGCACATTTCCTGACAACCAATAATAGGAACCAATCGCATCTCTGTTGAACCATACAGAAGACAATATTCCTGGCCAGAGACATCGAATTCCTCCGCCATTCTCCATGGATGGGGTCACTGGACTCACCTTTGTAGTTGGGGATGGGCACCTTGAAGGGTCTGGATAGGATACTCCGGATGAAGGCCTCCTACAAGAAGGACATGATCATAGTTACCCTGGTGTATCCCAATAAGGCCCCAGTGTACCCCGGTATGAGTCTGGTGTAGCTCCATATGCCCCCAGTGTACCCCAGTATGGCCCCAGTGTACCTCAATATGAGACCATTGAACCCCAATATGAGCCTGGTGTTACCCCAATATGGCCCCAGAGTGACCCCTGTGTAAGCCAATATGGCCCCAGTATACCCCAATATCAGTCAAATGTACCTCAATATGGCCCTGGTGTACCGCAATAAGGATCCAGTGTACCCCAGTATGAGTCTGGTGTACCTCCATATGCACCCAGTGTACCCCAGTATGGACCCGCTGTATCCCAATATTGCCCCAGTGTACCTCAATATGAGAACATTGTTCTCCCAATATGAGCCTGGAGTGACCGCAATATAGGGTGACTCCAGTATGGGGTGACCCCCGTGTAAGCCAATATAGCCCAGTGTACCCCAATATCACTCAAAAGTACTTCAATATGGCCCTGGTGTACTCAAATATGACCTTTATGTACCCCAATATGGCCCTGGTATACTCCAATATGGCCCCAGTGTACCCCAAAATGACTCCAATGTACATCAATATGGCCCTGGTGTACTCCAGTAAGACCCCTGTGTACCCCAATATGACTCCAATGTACATCAATATGGCCCCAGTGTACCCCAGTATGACACCAATATACCTCAATATGGCCCTGGTGTACTCCAATAAGACCCGCGTACCCCAATATCACTCTAATGTACCTCAATATGGCCCTGGTGTACTCAAATATGACCTCTGTGTACCCCAATATGGCCCTGGTATAATCCAATATGGCCCCAGTGTTCCCCAATATCACTCCAATGTACCCCCATATGGACCTGGTATACTCCAATATGGCCCCAGTGTTCCCCAATATCACTCCAATGTACCCCCATATGGACCTGGTATACTCCAATATGGCCCTGGTGTACCCCAATATGACTCCAATGTACCCCCATATGGACCTGGTATACTCCAATATGGCCCCGGTGTACCCCGGTGTACCCCAATATGACAGGAGAAGTGTATGCATGGAGCGGTGGTCACTCACATGCTTTTGGCTGTCCAGGCAGACGGGTCTGTTGGTGAGCGGGATCAGTGGTTTCCGGAATGGTGAGATTAGGCTCTCCCGGCTCTCCCGGTTCTCGTGGTTGGAGTTCCGCCTTCTCTTCGGAGTCTGATGGGAGAGATCAGAGGATTGGGGGGGGGAGATATTCCTGGGAAGGAAATCTGGAATGTGGGATCTGACCCCCTCTGGACATTAGAGAGTCAGGGTGATGGGAATACTCACTGCATTTTCATGCCATTCCTCGTCGTCTTCATAGCATCCGTCCGGCTTCCTCTTTGCCAATTGGCTGGGAGCCAAACTCCGCCTCTAATGAGAAAGAAGAGAGGTCAGTATGTACTACGGGGGGGAGGAAACTCCCTGTGAGGGTCAGCCAATGATGGAGCCCCCCTCCCCCCAAAATGACATTTGATGGGGGTATTGGGCATCCTGTCTGGATTGGGGGGGGGGCCTTCCCCCAGAAATGAGGTTTGATGGGGGTATTGTGCTCCCTATGTGGGGGGGGGGAGGGCTGGCTTCTGTCTGGATAGTCATCTGCCAGCAGGAGACTGAAAGTGAGGATACCAGGGGGCAGCATCGCCCACATCACAGCAAGACTGGAACATCCACTCACCCTCTGCTCATCACCGGAGGCTTTCCGGGAGAAGGTGAGGGGTCACTACAGCACCCTGGGGAATGGTGAGAGAGGCAAATCCCCCATTGCTGATACAGCTGGCAGAGACTGAGCCACTAAGAGCCAAAGACATGGATGAGCGAGTGTGTTCTATCGGGTTGGGGGTCAGGACTCTGTGCAGGCCAGTCAAGTTCCTCCACCACAAACTCGCTCATCCATGTCTTTATGGACCTTGTTTTGTGCACTGGTCCAAATCATTTGGTGGAGGGGGATTATTTTTCAGGGGTTGGGTTTGGCCCCCTTAGTTCCAGTGAAGGCGTCAGCATACCAAGACATTTTGGACAATTTCATGCTCCCAACTTTGTGGGAACAGTTTGGGGACGGCCCCTTCCTGTTCCATCATGACTGCTCACCAGTGCACAAAGCAAGGTCCATAAAGACATGGATGAGCGAGTTTGGGGTGGAGGAACTTGACTAGCCTGCACAGAGTCCTGACCTCAACCTGATAGAACACCTTTGGGATGACTGTGAGCCAGGCCTTCTCGTCCAACATCAGTGCCTGACCTCACAAATGCTCTTGTGGAAGAATGGTCAAACACTCCCATAGACACCCTCCTAAACCTTGTGGACGGCCTTCCCAGAAGAGGTGAAGCTGTTATAGCTGCAAAGGGCGGAGCCAACTCAATATTGAACCCTACAGACTAAGACTGGGATGCCATTAAAGGTCATGTGTGTGTAAAGGCCGGCGTCCCAATACTTTTCGTAATATAGTGAGATGCATGTTGGGTCGGTGATGTCACAAAGGGGCGGTGCCACCAGGTGACATCACACATTGTCCCCGCCCCTAAGCTATTTAATAACGGGTCACATGGCGGGAGTCTTCGTAGTGGGCGGAGCTTTTTTTCCCCCAATGCTGCCGGATTTTATTTTTAATAAAGGAATTGTCAAAAACTGTTTTTATACTTGTTCTGGTGAATGAGTACAATGTACCCCGATATTCATTCAGGGGGGGCGGGGGGACTAGATAAAGGGGGCTTCCAGATTCAGATAATCCCCCCGACAACCACAGCCCGGGGATGAGGCCCCCCTATACAGCACTCCCTACATGTATACTCCCCTCCCCCTCTGTATACTGCTCTCCGTGTCACTACCGGGGGGGGGGGGTCAGCTGTTCCCCATGGCAACCACAACTCCCGTCTCACCATCTCCGGAGCTTGTCTGCCGCCACAAACCGAACCGCACTGCACGCCGGGAGGAACACGCCCCGACTCCTCCCACACCCCGCCCCACCGCACGGGTCCACTTCCCAAACTCCTCCCACACCCCCGCCCCACCGCACGGGTCCACTTCCCAAACTCCTCCCACACCCCCGCCCCACCGCACGGGTCCACTTCCCAAACTCCTCCCACACACACCCCTACAGCAGTATTTCCGAAACCCCGCCTCCACACCCGCAATTCACCGCCCAGACCCCGCCTCCAGATGCCCGCCCTCCGCTCTCACCTCCGACATATACCGGAGCGATGTATAATGCGGGGAGATCTCCGGGGGGGAGGGGCCTCTCGATGTGCTGATAGGATGTCACTTCCGGTCTATGTGACCCTCCCCAAACAGGAAGTAAATAGAAATCTCCCGGGCTCGGGGGTCCTCAGGTGGGCTCGGGGGTTCTTGGATGGACTTGGGGGTTCTCAGATAGGCTCGGGGTCCTCAGGTGGGCTCGGAGGTTCTTAGGTGGGCTTGGGGTCCTCAGGTAGGCTCGGGGGTTTTTGAATGGGCTCAGGCGGGCTCAGGGTCTTCAAGTGGGCTTGGGGGTTCTTAGGTGGGCTCAGGGGTTCTTAGATGATCCACAGGTGGGCTCATGGTCCTCAGGTGGGCTCTGGGTTTCTTAGGTGGGCTTGGGGTCCTCAGACGGGTTTGGGGGTTCTTAGATGGGCTCAGGCGGGCTCAGGGGGTTCTTAGGTGGGCTCGGGGGTTCCTAGGTGGGCTCGGGGGTTCTTAGGTGGGCTCGGGGGTTCTTAGGCGGGCTCAGGGGTTCTTAGGTGGGCTCAGGCGTGCTCGGGGTCTTTAGGTGGGCTCAGGCGGGCTTGGGGGTCCTCAGGCAGACTTGGGGGTTCTTAGATGGCCTCAGGCGGGTTCAGGGGTTCTTAGGTGGGCTCGGGGTCCTCAGGTGGACTCAGGGGTTCTTATATAGATGGGCTTGGGGTCCTTAGGTGGGCTCAGGGGTTCTTAGATGGGCTCAGGTGGGCTCGGGGGGTTCTTAGGTGGGCTCGGGGGTTCTTAGATGGGCTTAGGCATGCTCGGGGGCTCCTCAGGTGGGCTTGGGGTGCTCAGGCGGGCTCGGGGGTTCTTAGGTGGTCTCGGGGGTTTTAAGATAGATGGACTTGGGGTCCTCAGGTGGGCTCAGGGGGTTCTTAGATGGGCTCGGGGGTCCACAGGTGGGCTCAGGGGTCCTCAGACGGGCTCGGGGGTTCTTAGATGGGCTCGGGTCCTCAGGTGGGGTAAGGGGTTCTTAGATAGGCTTAGGGTCCTCAGGCAGGCTCAGGGATTCTTAGATGGGCTCAGGCAGGCTCGGGGGTTCTTATATAGATGGGCTCTGGGTTCTTAGATGGGCTCAGGGGTTCTTAGATGGGCTCAGGTGGGCTAGGGGGTTCTTAGGTGGGCTCGGGGGTTCTTAAGTGAGCTTGGGGTCCTCAGGTGGGCTTGGGGGTTCTTGGATGGGCTCAGGCATGCTCGGGGGCTCCTCGGGTGGGCTTGGGGTGCTCAGGCGGGCTCAGGGGTTCTAAAGGTGGTCTCGGAGGTTTTAAGATAGATGGACTTGGGGTCCTCAGGTGGGCTCGGGGGGTTCTTAGATGGGCTCAGGGTCCTCAGGCAGGCTGGGGGATTCTTAGATGGGTTGTTAGGTGGGCTCGGGAGTTCATAGGTGGGCTTGGGGTTCATAGGTGGGCTTGGGGTCCTCAGGTGGGCTCAGGGGTTATTATATAGATGGGCTTGTGGTTCTTAGATGCGCTCAGGTGGGCTTGGGGGTTCTTAGGTGGGCTTGGGGTTCTTAGGTGGGCTTGGGGTCCTCAGGTGTGCTTGGGGGTTCTTAGATGGGCTCGGGCATGCTCGGGGGCTTCTCAGGTGGGCTTGGGCTCCTCAGGTGGGTTTGGGTGTTCTTAGGTGGGCTCAGGGGTCCTCAGGTGGGCTCGGGGGTTCTTAGGTGGGCTTGGGGATTCTTAGGTGGTCTTCGGGGTTCTAAGATAGATGGACTTGGGGTCTTCAGGCAGGCTCAGGGGTTCTTAGGTAGGCTTGGGGGTCCTCGGGTGGGCTTGGGGTCTTCAGGTGGGCTCAGGGGTTCTTAGATGGGCTCAAGGGGGTCCTCAGGTGGGCTCAGGGGTTCTTAGGTGGGCTCAGGGCTCCTCAGATGGACTTGGGGTTCCTCATGCAGGCTCAGGGGTTCTCAGATGGGCTTAGGGGTCATCAGGCAGGCTCGGGTGGTTCTTAGGTAGGCTTGGGGGTACTCGGGTGGGCTCAGGTGGGCTCGGGGGTCCTCAGGTGGGCTTGGGGGTTCTTAGGTAGGCTTGGGGGTCCTCAGGTGGGCTCAGGGGTCTTCAGGTGGGCTCAGGGGTTCTTAGGTGGGCTCAGGGGTCCTCAGACGGGCTTGGGGTTCCTCATGCAGTCTCGGGGGTGCCCAGATGGGCTTGGGGGTCATCAGGCAGGCTCAACGGTCCTCAGGGTTGGTGCAGTGACTTTGTGCCTTTTACAAATGACAGAAAGGAGTGGAGGGGATCCGGGAGGGCTGTCACTGGAGACAGCTAAAGAGAAGAATCACCAGAGGACCGACTGATATAAGGGGGGAGTGAATACACTAAGGTAAAGGGGGACACTGATATGATCCCCCTTATATCACTAACCCCCCCCCCCTCCTTACCTTATTGTATTCACTCTGCAGAAGGTGGTCTGGGTCACCAGATCTCCCACCTCCACAAGGGGAACTCTTATCTAAAGGGAAACACTGAGGACTCTGATGAAAGGGGGGGCTCTGGTGACCAGTGTGATCAGCCATATGATTCATCTATAACATTTCTCCTTTTACATGAAGGTCAGTTCACTATACCCCAGCAGAGTTCTCCCTTACATCACAGTCTGCAGGGTTCCCCTTTTCATCCAGGTCTGCAGAGTTACCTCTTACGCTGTAAAGGGGAACCATGCAGCCTCTGATGTAAAGGGGAACCCTGCAGACTGTGATGTAAGGGGGAACTCTGCAGACTATGATGTAAGGGGGAACTCTGCAGACTGTGATGTAAGGGGGAACTCTGTTGGGGTATAGTGAACTGACCTTCATGTAAAAGGAGAAATGTTATAGATGAATCATATGGCTGATCACACTGGTTACATGCTTGTAGCTTCAGTAGTGATATTTGCACTGAAAACGTCAATTTAAACTAATTTTTTGATCTGCCAATAACAATTTGGCTGTCAGTAAATTATTGGTGGTGTGTCAGTAAATTTCATTTTGGGAACCCTGGCCCCTCCCCCTTCACATCACAGCCCCTCCCCTTCACATCACAACCCCTCCCCATTCACATCACAGACCCTCCCCCTTAACATCACAGCTCCTCCAAAACAACATCACAGTCCCATCTCTCGGGGGAGTTTCCGGAATATCAGCGCTGTGTTTGTTGACTTGCTTTTGGCCATCTCTCGGGGAAGTTTCTGGAATATCAGTGCTGTGTGTGGTGACTTGGTTTAGCCGTCTCCGGGGGAAGTTTCTGGAATATCAGTGCTGTGTTTGTTGACTTGATTTTGGCCATCTCTCTGGGAAGTTTCCAGAATATCAGCACTGTGCTTGGTGACTTGGTTTTGCCCATCTCGGGGGGGGGAGCTTCCGGAATATCTGTGCTGTGTTTGGCCGTCTCTGGGGGAAGCTTCTGGAATATCGGCGTTGTGTTTGGTGACTTGGTTCAGCCTTCTCTGGGGGAAGTTTCTAGAATATCAGCGCTGTGTTTGGTGACTTGGTCTTACCCGTCTCTCGGGGAAGTTTCTGGGATATCAGCGCTGTGCTTGGTGACTTGGTTTTGCCCATCTCTCGGGGAAGTTTCCGGAGTATCAGTGCTGTTTGTTGACTTGGTTTTGGCCGTCTCTCGGGGAAGTTTCTGGAATATCGGTGCTGTGTGTGGTGACTTGGTTTAGCCGTCTCTGGGGGAAGTTTCTGGAATATCAGTGCTGTGTTTGTTGACTTGGTTTTGGCCATCTCTTGGGGAAGTTTCCAGAATACTAGCGCTGTGCTTAGTGACTTGTTGCCCATCTTGGGGGGGAAGCTTCCGGAATATCTGCGTTGTTTGATGACTTGGATTTGGCCGTCTCTGGGGGAAGTTTCCAGAATATCGGCGTTGTGTTTGGTGACTTGGTTTAGCCGTCTCTGGGGGAAGTTTCTGGAATATCAGTGCTGTGTTTGGTGACTTGTTGCCCATCTTGGGGTGGAAGCTTCTGGAATATCAGCGCTGTGTTTGGTGACTTGGATTTGGCCGTCTCTGGGGGAAGTTTCCGGAATATCGGCGTTGTGTTTGGTGACTTGGTTTTGGGGGAAGTTTCTTGGGGAAGTTTCCGGAATATCAGCGCTGTGTGTGGTGACTTGGTTTAGCCATTTCTGGGGGAAGTTTCTTGAATATCAGTGTTGTTTGTTGACATGGTTTTGGCCATATCTCTGGGAAGTTTCCAGAATATCAGCGTTGTGTTTGGTGACTTGGTTTAGCCGTCTCTGGGGGAAGTTTCTGGAATATCAGTGCTGTGTTTGTTGACTTGGTTTTGGCCATCTCTCTGGGAAGTTTCTGGAATATCAGCGCTGTGCTTGGTGACTTGTTGTTCATCTTGGGGGGGAAGCTTCCAGAATATCTGCGCTGTATTTGGTGACTTGGATTTGGCCGTCTCTGGGGAAAGTTTCTGGAATATCAGCGTTGTGTTTGGTGACTTGGTTTTGGGGGAAGTTTCCGGAATATCGGCATTGTGTTTGGTGACTTGGTTTTGGGGGAAGTTTCCGGAATATCGGCATTGTGTTTGGTGACTTGGTTTTGGGGGAAGTTTCCGGAATATCGGCATTGTGTTTGGTGACTTGGTTTTGGGGGAAGTTTCCGGAATATCGGCGTTGTGTTTGGTGACTTGGTTTTGGGGGAAGTTTCCGGAATATCGGCGTTGTGTTTGGTGACTTGGTTTTGGGGGAAGTTTCCGGAATATCGGCATTGTGTTTGTTGACTTGGTTTTGGGGGAAGTTTCCGGACTATCGGCATTATGTTTGGTGACTTGGTTTTGGGGGAAGTTTCCGGAATATCGGCGTTGTGTTTGGTGACTTGGTTTTGGCTGTCTTTGGGGGAAGTTTCTGAGAATATCAGTGCTATGTTTGTTTTTATTGGACTCTTCATCTGCCCGTGATGGGATTTCAGGGATTGTCATATTTGAAGAATTTATTTTTATACATTCAGTTTTGTTTCCGGCACTGACAGAGTTAAATCTCTGGGATGTGACAATCTTTCATCCCTTCTGTTCTGTCTCCTCCGACCTCTGCTGAGAAATCAGTTCAACTAGAAGGGTTTGTAGCGGGAAATGACGCTCACTTCAAATAGCACGCCGCAGCTCTTCTCCCCTCAGCCGCGATGCAGTAATTGGCACTCTGCTCCAGCCAGCATCTCGTGGTCTATGAAAAGGTCACAGATACCGAGCCACCCACGAGAGAAAACAGAGACATCAGAGGGGAGAAAACTAGTCAAAGGGATGATTTCCCAGAAGAACTCCCTCCAATCCCGGGAGGAATCACACTACCCCCATCAAACCTAATTTTTACAGGGGAACCTCCTCCAATCAGGACAGGAAGCACAATATGCCAATTAAACCTCTTTTCTGCAGGGGAAGGTCCCCCAATCCAGATAGGAAGTACAATACTTCCATCAAACCTCATTTCTACAGGGGAAGCTCCTCCAATCTGGAAAGGCATCACAATACCCCCATCAAACCTTGTTTCTACAGGAGAGAGTCCTCCACAATATCATTAAACATCATTTCCAAATTGTAACGGGTGTCACTTTGGGTGGGGGGCTTGTGGAACCCAGCTTACCTTGGAGAGCGCTGGAACCTCCTTGTCCAGCTTCCCCCACCCCTCCAATGTGTAAATCATCCTGTGTCCATTAGGGGCACAGGGTGATCGAGAACCCCAGTTTGATCTGTGCTATTCGGACTCGCTGTACAGCCACACTGGAATGTTGTATATATGTATATATTGTGTGTTGTCTCATGTTGTTGGACTCTTTGCTGGGGTCATTTGGGGTGTGGCTGTATTTCATTGTTCTATTGTTTGTGTCTACCTTGTGAGGTATTATGGGATGGATATTTGTATTTGTGTTCCTTATTGCTGATTGGACAGTTTACCCCGTCCTGAATCCAAGGGAGGGGGCATTGTACCTGAGTGGATATCTGTTGTTACATGTTTTTCAATAAACCAGTTCATGTTCAGCTTTATAACGGAGCTAGTCTCGTCTGTTTTTTTAGTTGCAATATTCGGCTGTAAAATCTGATATCTGAAGGTCCAGTTTGGAAGAATCAGTGTACTGACACAAGTGTACTACAACAATTTTATTTTTTACCCAATGCAGGTCCATAAAACATCTGTATTATATAAATCTATGATTGGTAGACATTGAACTTGCCTTACCGTACCGGATTATTGACAGGAATACAGCGATTGTTCCCGCCTCTGTGATAATGTCAAGTTTAGAATGCGAGGACCGATATCATCTTCCATGGAAAATGGAAGGCCTGATCGATTCCCCATCCTACCATGTGCTTATCTGTTCACTGGAATCACCCCACATTCCCCAAATCCTCATCACAGGGATGACCCCACCTCGTTCCCCAAATCCCTATCACAGGGATGACCCCGCCCCAATCACTGGAATCACCACCAGATTTCCCAAGTCCCCATCACTGGAACCACCCCCAATCCCCATAACAGGGATGATCCCCATCACTCGGATGACACCCCAATCACTGGAATTGCCCCAAATCCCCATCACTGGAATCGCTCTCCATTCCCCAAATTCCCATCACAGGGATGACACCCCCCCCCCCATTTCCCAATCACTGGAATCACCCATTTCCCAACCCCCCATCACTGGAATCTCCCCCCATTCCCCAAATCCCTATCACTGGGATGACCCCCCCATTCCCCAAATCCTCATCACAGAGATGCCCCCCCCCATTCCCCAAATCCCCATAACAGGGATGATCCCCATCACTCGGATGACACCCCAATCACTGGAATTTCCCCAAATCCCCATCACTGGAATCACTCTCCACTCCCCATTACAGGGATCACCCCCCCCCCCCCATTTCCCAAATCCCTCATCACTGGAATCTCCCCATCACAGGCATAATCCCCATCACTGGGATGACCCACACATTCCCCAAATCCCCATCACAGGGATGACCCCCCCCCCCCCATTTCCCAAACCCCAATCACTGGAATCGCCCCACATTCCCCAAATCCCCATCACAGGGATGACCCCCCCCCCCATTCCCCAATCACTGGAATCACCCCAGATTTCCCAAATGCTCATCACTGGAACCACCCCCAAATCCCCATCACTCAGCTGACCCCCCCAATCACTGGAATCACCCCACATTCCCCAAATCCCCATCACTGTAATCACTCTCCATTCCCCAAATCCCCATCACAGGGATAATTCCCCAAACCCCAATCACTGGAATTGCCCCCTGTTCCCGAAATCCCCATCACTGGAATCGCCTCCCATTCCCCAAATCCCCATCACATGGGATGACCCCCCATTCCCCAAATCCCCATCACAGGGATGACCCCCCCATTCTCCAAACCCAAATCACTGGAATCACCCCAGATTTCCAAAATCCCCATCACTGGAACCATTCCCCAAATCCCCATCACAGGGGTGTTCCCCCAAATCCCCATCACTGGGATGACCCCTCAAACCCCAATCACTGGAATCACCCCAAATACCAATCACTGGAATTACTCTCCATTCCCCAAATCCCCATCACAGGGGTGTTCCCCCAAATCCCCATCACTGGGATAACCCCTCAAACCCCAGTCACTGGAATCACCCCAAATACCAATCACTGGAATCACTCCATTCCCCAAATCCCCATCACAGGGATGACCCCCCATTCCCCAAGTCCGCATCACAGGGATGCCCCCCCCAACTCCAATCACTGGAATCACCCCACATTTTCCAAATCCCCATCACTGGAATCACACTCCCCCCCCCCCATTCCCCTAATCCCCATAACAACAAAACCTGGGGAATGCCCAGGAAAAAATTCCAAGCCTACTTACCACCAGCTCGCAGACAACCAATTGACCTGTCTAACAGTATGCGTTAAAAACAGGGGTTCAGTCCGCACGCATTTGCAAACGCATGCGTAAGCCACAGAGCCACGTCACGGCACCCTGTAATCTGTGGTTCTAACACTAAAATTTGGGTGTCCCCACAGTGGAGGCACATGCATTCTAATGGATAAGTGAGGGCAGGTGGACTGAAGGGAGCCCACCCCTTCTTAAAGGTACAGGACATACCAAACACCCAGCAGGTAGCACAATGGCTGCAAAGGTGCTGGTGCGTTGCTGGACCAATACACACACCCACGTGATTGCAAAAAACTTGCCACCACCCTCACTTATAGCTGGCTATCGCAGTAAGAGGCATTGGAAGGCCACAAACAGATAACAAACCCAAATCAGTGGAATCACCCCAGATTTCCAAAATCCCCATCACTGGAACCATTCCCCAAATCCCCATCACAGGGGTGTTCCCCAAATCCCCATCACTGGGATAACCCCTCAAACCCCAGTCACTGGAATCACCCCAAATACCAATCACTGGAATCACTCTCCATTCCCCAAATCCCCATCACAGGGATGACCCCCCATTCCCCAAGTCCGCATTACAGGGATGCCCCCCCAACTCCAATTACTGGAATCACCCCACATTTCCCAAATCCCCATCACTGGAATCACACTCCCCCCCCCATTCCCCTAATCTCCATCCCTGGAATCACTCCCGAAATCCCCATCACAGGGATGGACCCCCCTTTCAGCATATCCCAATCACAGGAATAACCACCCCCACCCCTTTCCCATCGCTGCTGTTTCTCTTTCTTCTGTAGAACCTTCTGGAGGACATTTCGGTCCATTATCTCTATTGATGGGATTTTCTGGCTCCATGATGTCAGATTGGTGATAGACAGGTGAAGCGACATCCTGACTTATGGATATAATCCAATCCTTTCTATTGATTCCCCCCCCCCTCCCCTTTAATGACAGGCTGATCCCTTATCTGCCCCATCCACTCCTTCCTCTCATTTCCTCTATGTTCCGCTCAATAAGAATTCATTTCAGATTTGGAGAGAATTTGCCGTGTTTCTCCCCGGCCTGGCTGGATTTAAAGCATGGCTCCGCTTCAAGTCATAGCTTTCTTCCCTCATCTTCCCATCAGCATCTCTCTGAAGGTGGCGGGATACGAGAGATGACAATCTGTGAGGTCTGATATGTATGAAGGGGGGATTGCAGATAAGTGAGAGACTTTTATGGTGGAGCGTCTTCTTCTCGGAGTCATTCAGATCTGTGTGGAGTCATGTTATCTGCAGATAGAGGAGCCTCTCTGATAGATGACATCCTGGGGGGGGGGGGGGGATAAACTCCTCCAAAGAGAAAAATATTACAAAGTATTACTTTCTGTACAAAAATAACACCAAAAAGTAACAAATCCTGTTAAAGGTCAACTCTGGGTTGGGGAAACCCAACCCCTTATTGAAGCACCCCATGATCCCCCCCCCACTGCCACATTTGTCTCCTCCCCTCATTGAAGCACCCCATAATCCCCCCCCCCACTGCCACGTTTTCCCTCTCCCCTTATTGAAGCACCTGATTTCCCCCCCCCCCCCACTGCCACATTTGCTCTCTCCCCTTATTGAAGCACCCTATGATTCCCCCAATGCCACAAAAAAACACTTTCATGAATTAAAAAAAACACACAATATTTACCCCCATTCTTTTTGTATAATGTGAAAGATATAAATAAATAAATACATACCTAACATGTCACACTTTAAAATTGCGCACACGCGAGAAATGGCGCCAAACTACGGTACTTAAAAATCTTCACAGGTTACCTGTTTAGCGTTACAGAGAAGGCCTAGCACTAGAATAATTGCTCTCCCTCTAACGTTCTAGGCGGTACCTCACATGTGGTTTGAACACCGTTTACATATGTGGATATGCGGGCGTGACCTACATATGCGATAGGTTCTGCGTGCGTGCATTGGGCATTAAAACTTTTTTTTTTTTTATGTTTATTTTATTTTTTTTTTACTTTCCCTTTTACTTTTACATTTTTTTGAGGAGAGGTGGCTAAATCATGACATGTTTGGTATCCATTTACTCGGCATAACATCATATTTTATATATGAATGAATGAATGAAAGATGTAGAGAGCGCTGCAAATGCGAACTGAATCGCCTCAAAGCATAACCAAAAATGGGGTTATGGAAAGGATTCACAGCTCTTCACTTTTTCCACATTTTGTCATGTTACAACCTTATTCCAAAATGGATTCAATTCATTATTTTCCTCAAAATTCTACAAACAATCCCCCATAATGACAATGTGAAAGAATCACTTTTTTTTTTTTAAGAGCCTTTGCGCAATACTTTGGTGAAGCTCATTTGTCACCAATTGCAGCCTCAAGTCTTGTTGAGAATGATGCTACAAGCTTGGTACACCTTTTTTGGCAGTTTCTCCCATTCTTCTTTGTAGGACCTCTCAAGCTCCATCAGGTTGGATGGGGAGTGTCGGTGTACAGCCATTTTCAGATCTCTCCAGAGGTGTTCAATCGGGTTCAAGTCTGGGCTCTGGCTGGACCATTCAAGGACATTCACAGAGTTGTCCCGTAGCCACTCCTTTGTTATCTCAGCTGTGTGCTTAAGGTCGTTGTCCTGTTGGAAGATGAACCTTCGCCCCAGTCTGAGGTCCAGAGCAATCTGGAGCAGGTTTTCATCAAGGATGTCTGTACATTGCTGCATTCATCATTCCCTCAATCCTGACTAGTCTCCCAGTTCCTGACGCTAGAAAACATCCCCACAGCATGATGCTGCCACCACCATGCTTCACTCTAGGGATGGGATTGGCCAGGTGGTGAGTGGTGCCTGGTTTCCTCCAGAAATTACGCTTGCCATTCAGGCCAAAGAGTTCAATCTTTGTTTCATCAGACCATAGAATTTTGTTTCTCATGGTCTGAGAGTCCTTCAGGTGCCTTTTGGCAAACTCCAGGTAGGCTGTCATGTGCCTTTAACTGAGGAGCGGCTTCCGTCTGGCCACTCTACCATACAGGCCTGATTGGTGGAGTGCTGCAGAGATGGTTGTTCTTCTGGAAGGTTCTCCTCTCTCCACAAAGAAACGCTGGAGCTCTGTCAGAGTGACCATCGGGTTCTTGGTCACCTCCCTGACTAAGGCCCTTCTCCCCCGATCGCTCAGTTTGGCCGGGCGGCCCGCTCTAGGAAGAGTCCTGGTGGTTCCAAACGTCTTCCATTTAAGGATGATGGAGGCCACTGTGCTCATTGGGACCTTCAACGCTGCAGAAATGTTTCTGTGCCTCCATACAATCCTGTCTTGGAGGTCTACAGACAATTCCTTGGACTTCATGGCTTGGTTTGTGCTTTGACATGCAGGACCTCATATACTGTGTATTCAGGTTTTTTTGCATTAAAATACTTAAAGTCCATCCTCAAGTTTTGTAGGAACGCTCTATTCATACATCAGTACTGTGTGCAGGAACCTGAATACGGCTTTAACACTCCGTGGCACTGTAAGTGGGTCATTGAGGGATAAACCCAGGGAATACGGGGCGGTTCTCGTGGATCACAATGATGATAGTTGGGGATCATTGTACGGTGTGGATGATCTCCCAGCCCCCCCCCCCCCCGGACGCACACATAGCCACTCTCCACCGTCTTCTCTTCACTGGAGGCGTTTCAATTAATTCTTTGCTGAAAGAGATCCGGGCGGCGGTGAAATGAATCTTTTCTCTTCCTGGGAATTGGGTCTTCCCTCATCTCTGGCACCGTCCTCCACCCACTCCCCGAATAAAGAGACTTTCATTTGTTATCGGAGATAAGTTGGCAGAGGCGGGCTGACCTAATGGAACAGAAAACTCATTTGCTGGGCACAGCCATGCTTGAAATCCTGCCGAGAGAATGTCAGCGACTTTATACCATAAAGAAGTCTGAAAGTCTTTTCATTGTGTGCGACTCGGCACTGAACTCTGCGTTATGCAATGTAACACCGAGCCCTAAAGGGGTTAACTGAGTCTATACAGCCAAAGTTTAACCTGCTTATATTCTGTCCCCCCGCCCCCCATCAACATGATAATGAAATTCTTACATAAAACTTTTCCATTTTCATTACATATATTATTTTAGCCCCAGTGAGGTCATCTTCAGGTCTCTGTGCTTCTCTATGCAATGCAGACAGATCATGGCTGGTGGGAGGGGCCAGCAGGGGACTGTACATAGCTTCCTGAAAACATCACAGCACCGGCCCGCAGTACTCCTCTCAGGAGCCTTCAGCCCTGATGCAAGCAGTGGGAGGAGTTATGCAAATATCAAAAGGCCTTAATGGATGGGAATTATGGAAGAGTGGGTGTTCCTAAGCAGGCTGTATTTGCATAGATAACACCCATATGTGATGCTGAGTCTTCCATTAATGAAAGAACTGAAACCCAATGAATGAAAGGAGCAGGACAGGGACAGTCAGGCTGGGGAGGAAAGGGCTAGTTGATGCTGGATGTCCTCCAGCCAGGAAATGAGACGGGCTCTATCTGACTTGCTGCAGCTTCTAATGCACATGGTGAGAAGCTCACAGTGTGCAGTGAAAGCAGAGGAAGGCATTTTAGTCCAAGAGAGGAGCCGATACACCTGTGCAAGACTGAAGGGGAGGCCGAAGTTCTCCTAGAAGAGAACTGACCTGACTTTCCCACTGTGGAATGGTAATTGAGGTTCTGTTCTGTGATTGGTGGACAGTTTTCCCCAATCAGGAGAAAAGGTGTCTAAGGGGTGAAAGATATTGGCACTCGCAGATGAAAATCCCTCAAATTGGAGGTGAGAGATAACCCAGGCCCATCATGTGAGGACTTTACAGACGTTCCTGTCCCGAGCCCCTTAATCTCCCACAGGGACTTCCAGAGACAGACTCTGATGAGTGAAACTGGTAAAAGATCTGGGATGTTTGGATATGAGAGAGGTTTTCAGTAAAGGGCGTCCACCCGTCCTAATGGAGAATTTGCAGAGTGGAAGGTGAAGTGATTTCTGGATGAGGACAGAAGACAAAAGTGAGGTGTAAGGAGGACATATCGGAGGAGGGAAAGATATCTCCCTGGCACTGGGGACTACTCAGGTCTTAGAGGAGGATGTGTGAGGTCTCCTAGATGGAGCAATGAGACATGAGGGTAAAGACCATGTCAGCAGTGGGATGGAGGTTAAGGTTGTTCCATGTCTGCAGAGAGATGGGGGTGAAGGTTGATCCATGTGTATAGTAGTATGAGGTGAAGGTTGGTCTATGTCTGCAGTGGGATGGAGGTGAAGGTTGGTTCATGTCTGCAGTGGAATGGGGTACGAAAGTTGGTTCATGTCTGTAGAGGTATGAGCATAAAGGTTGGTCCATGTCTGCCGAGGAATGGACGTGAAAGTTGGTCCATGTCTGCAGTAGGATAGGGGGTGAAGGTTGGTCTATGTCTGCAGTGGGATGTAGGTGAAGGTTGGTTCATGTCTGCAGAGGGATGGGCATGGGGGTTGGTCCATGTCTGCAGAGGGATGGGCGTGAAGGTTGGTCCATGTCTGCAGTGGGATGGGGGTTAAAGTTGTTCCTTGGCTGCAGAGGGATCAGGGTGAAGGTCAGGCTATTTCTGCAGTGGGATGGGGGTGAATGTTGGTCTATGTCTGCAGTGTGATCGGGGAGAAGGTTGGTCCATGTCTGCAGAGGGATGGGCATGAAAGTTGGTCCATGTCTGCCAGGGAATGGGCTTGAAGGTTGGTCCATGTCTGCAGTGGGATGGGGCGAAGGTTGGTCCATGTCTGCAGAGGGATGGACGTGAAGGTTGGTCCATGTCTTCCAGGGAATGGGCTTGAAGGTCGGTCCATGTCTGCAGTGAGATGGGGGTGAAGGTTGGTCCATGTCTGCGGTGGGATGGGGGTGAAGGTTGGTCTATGTCTGCAGTGGGATGGAGATGAAGGTTGGTTCATGTCTGCAGAGGGATGGGCATGAAGGTTGGTCCATGTCTGCAGTGGGATGGGGGGTGAAGGTTGGTCTATGTCTGCAGTGCGATAGAGGGTGAAGGTTGATCTATGTCTGCAGTGGGATGGAGGTGATGGTTGGTTCATGTCTGCAGAGGGATGGGGGTTGGTCCATGTCTGCAGAGGGATGGGCGTGAAGGTTGGTCCATGTCTGCAGTGGGATGGGGGTTAAAGTTGTTCCTTGGCTGCAGAGGGATGGGGGGGAAGGTCAGGCTATTTCTGCAGTGGGATGGGGGTGAATGTTGGTCTATGTCTGCAGTGGGATCGGGGAAAAGGTTGGTCCATGTCTGCAGAGGGATGGGCATGAAGGTTTGTCCATAGTGGGATGATCGTGAAGGTTGGTCCATGTCTGCCGGGGAATGGGCTTGAAGGTCAGTCCATGTCTGCAGTGAGATGGGGGTGAAGGTTGGTCCATGTCTGCGGTGGGATGGGGGTGAAGGTTGGTCCTTGTCTGCAGAAGGATGGAGGTTAAGGTTGGTCCACGTCTGTGGTGGGATGGGGTGAAGGTTGGTCCTTGTCTGGGGTAGGATGGGGGTGAAGGTTGGTCCATGTCTGCAGTGAGATGGGGGTGAAGCTTGATCTATGTCTGCAGAGGAATTGAGGTGAAGGTTGGACCATGTCTGCAGTGGGATGGGGGTAAGAGTTGGTCTATGTCTGCAGGAGAATACTGCTTTGGCAATGCTAACATGTATGTGGTCCTGCCAATAAAGCTTATTTGAATTTGAATGGAGTGAAGGTTGGTCCATGTCTGCAGAGGGATTGAGGTAAAAGTTGGTCCATGTCTGCCGATGCATTGGGGGTGAAGATTGGTCCAAGTCCACAGAGGGATGGGGGTGAAGGTTGGACCATATCTGCTGAGGGATTGGGGTGAAGATTGGTCCATGTCTGCAGAGGCATGGGGGTAAAGGTCGGTCCATGTCCGTAGAGGATTGGGGGTGAAGGTTGGTCCATGTCTACAGAAGGATGGGGGTGAAGGTTGGTCCACGTTTGCAGTGGGTTATGGGTGAAGGTTGGTCCATGTCTGGAATGGCATGGGTGTTAAGGTTAGACCAAGTCTGCAGAGGGATGGAGGTAAAGGTTGGTCCATGTCTGCAGAGAGATGGGGGTAAGGCCCCTTTCACACTTGTGCAACTTGTCCTGCGATATGGGACCGCAAAGTCGCATGACAAGTCGTTCCCCATGATTTCCAATGATAAACATTCATATATGTGCGACTTCAAGTCGTGCAGACTTTAACCACCTCAATACCGGGCACTTACTTCCTGCCCATGCCAATTTTCAGCTTTCAGTGCTGTCGCTGTTTAAATGACAATTGCACGGTCATGTTACACTGTACCCAAACAGAATTTTTATAATTTTGTTTACACAAATAGAGCTTTCTTTTGGTGGTATTTGATCACCTCTGCATCTTTTATTTTTTGCTAAACAAATAAAAAAAGACCTAAAATTTTGAAAAAAAAAGTTTTTCTTTTGTTTCTGTTATACAATTTTGTAAATAAGTAAGTTTTCTCCTTCACTGATGGGCACTGATAAGGCAGCACCGATGAGGTGGCACTGACGATGGGCACTGATAGGTGGCACTGATGGGTGCCATTGATAGGCGGCACTGATGGGCACCCATGGGTGGCACTGATAGGCGACACTGATGGGCACTGAAAGGCTGCACTGATGGGTACTCATGGGTGGCACTGATACGTGGCACTGATGGGCACCCATAGATGGCATTGTTAGGCATCACAGATGGCACTGGCAAGCATTGGGGATGGGCACTGATTGTCAGCTGCCTGGGCACTGATTGGTGTTTCCCTGGTGGTCTAGGGTGGCATACCTGGTGGTTCAGTGTGGTGGCCATCCCGGGGGTCCTAGGTGGGCATCCGAGGGGGGCTTCCCTGATAAACAATCAGCACAGACCCCCCCCCCAGGAGAGCAGCCGATCGGCTCTCCTCCACTCGCGTCTGTCAGACGCGAGTGAGGAAAAGCTGATCAATGGCTCTTCCTGTTTGCATCGTGATCAGCTGTGATCGGACACGGCTGATCACGTGGTGACACACCGCACCACCGATCGCCGCGATGCACGCCCCCCACGGGCGCGCAAGAGTGGTCGTTCTGGGAGGCAGTCATATGACGTCCACCCAGAATGAGAGCCGCACCACCCAGCCATCATTTGACGGGGAGCGGAAAGCAGTTAAAGTAGTCCCTCTACTACTTTTGTCCGACTTTCATAAGAGTTGAGGTCCATAGACCTCAAGTTTACACGGGCATTCCCTGAAATCGCGTCAAAATCGCAGGCCGCAAAATCGCACAAGTTTTAAGGGGCCTTAAGGTTGGTCCATGTCTGCAGAAGGATGGGGGTGGGGGGTTGGTTCATGTCTGCAGAAGGATGGGGGAGAAGGTTGGTTCATGTCTGCAGAAGGATGGGGGAGAAGGTTGGTTCATGTCTGCAGAAGGATGGGGGAGAAGGTTGGTTCATATCTGCAGAAGGTTTTGGGGGAGAAGGTTGGTCCATGTCTGCAGAAGGATGGGGGAGAAGGTTGGTTCATGTCTGCAGAAGGATGGGGGAGAAAGTTGGTTCATATCTGCAGAAGGTTGGGGGAGAAAGTTGGTCCATGTCTGCAGAAGGATGGGGGAGAAGGTTGGTTCATGTCTGTAGAAGGTTGGGGGAGAAGGTTGGTCCATGTCTGCAGAAGGTTGGGGGAGAAGGTTGGTCCATGTCTGCAGAAGGTTGGGGGAGAAGGTTGGTCCATGTCTGCAGAAGGTTGGTGGAGAAGGTTGGTCCATGTCTGCAGAAGGTTGGGGGAGAAGGTTGGTTCATGGCTGCAGAAGGTTGGGGGAGAAGGTTGATTCATATCTGCAGAAGGATGGGGGAGAAGGTTGGTTCATGTCTGCAGTGGAATGGGGGTGAAAGTTGGTCCAAGTTGGCATAGAATAGGGATATGCCTCAGACACCCCTTCTCAGAGATCCCCCCTGTATGCTCTGGACCAGGAATCTTCAAACTACGGCCCTCTAGCTGTTGCAGAACTACACATCCCATGGGGCATTGTAAAACTCTGACATTCACAGACATGACTAGGCATGATGGGAATTGTAGTTCCTGAAAAACTGGAGGGCCGTAGTTTGAAGACCCCTGCTTTGGACACTGGCTGGGGTATGTAGCATGCTCCTCTGTGGGTGAGAGTAATGATGCGATCATAGCGGGGATTGATGGCACAGATATAGAGGGTGGTGTATTATGGGCTCTGTGATCCCTCCGGGTGGATTCGGGAATTTATTGGCCTCCACTCAGCACTGAATTTCTTCTTCGGGAATTATTTTATACCTGAAAGTGTTGATAATGAAAGAAGTGATGAGCCGCCCGCGCCCCTCCCCCCGTCAGAGCGCCGTCATTTTATCCCTTTCCTTAGTCCGGCTTTTATTGAAATAAATTAAAATTTTTCCTCCGCCAACAGATGGGAAATTAATTTTCTTTTCTTTATTGTGGGATTTGTAGGGTCAGAACGCGGCTTCATTGTGGAAATTGATTAAAAGGGAGCCCGAGGCTTGTGGAACGTGACTGCGCAACAATCGTAAATACTGTGTAATGTATTGAGAGGCGTGTGATCACCAATTACTTGTGGCTTCTTCCAGGGGGGGCGACCCCCCTCCCCCCCAGCCTGGTCTGTGTAGCCTCCTTCTCTAGAGGTCAAACCATCCCCTGGTGTGCTTTCCTATTGGCTGGTATATCTAATGGCGGTCTCACCAACCAACAGGGGGGTGTAGAATAGAAGGTGGGGCCCAGAGTGTCACCATATATATGTTTAGGATTTTGCTTCCATAGAATGAGAAAATCTTCGATTTTGGGGGCTCCCGGGGTGCATGGAGCTCCACCTCCAGTACTCTGCATAGGGAGAAACTAAAAGTCTGCTTTAAATATTGAGAGGTTCACTTTTGGAAGAGAAAATTCCCTAAAAAAGAGACCCAATACTCTCTAGATCCACTCCTTCCTCTGCCCTCCCCCTCCCCTTTATGTAGCTGCTGTGGGAGGAGCAATAATATGATTGACAGCTGTGACTCTGCTGCGACTGCTGTCCTCACATCCAAGATGGTGGCAGAAGAGGGAGAAGTGGTGGCTGGTGCTGAATTTTTTTTGGGGGGGGGGGGGGGGCTGTGAGGGGGCCAGGTTTGTTTGCCCCCCCCCCCAAAAAAAATTGATTGCTCGCTTGCTCCGCCAGCCCCGCACTTACCCCATCCAGGTCGCGGCTTCAGCATCTTTCCTCCTGCATCTCCTCCCGAGTCCTGGCGGTCCCTTCTCCTCCCAGCCAATCGGGTCTTAGGACTCCCAACGAAATTGGGTCTCAGGACCGGCTTCCTGATTGGCTGGGGAGGAGAAACAGGAAGACATTAGCGAATATTAATTTGCTAATGTCACACAAAAGTGGGTAAACTTGGGGCGCAGTGCTCTGCGCCCTGAGTCCACCCTTTTTGGAGCCAATTAGAGCCTCAGGCTCTAATCATGTGGTTAAAGAAAATAAAAAGAAACCATTGAGATCCATGCGTCCAGCGCCCTGCATGGAGATTAGGGCCGGCGCATGGAGATTAGGGGCCGGCGCATGAAGATTAGGGGCCGGCGCATGGAGATTAGGAGGGCGGCGCATAGAGATTAGGGGGGCGGCACCCTTTATGAGCGGCCGCCACTACAAGGGAGGATTTTACTGCTGAATAACACGAAGAAAGTATAATAAATGTACATATCATCATCATCAATGGGAAGATTGTTGGTGAAATAAACGGTCTGGTGACAGGGACCCTTTAACTGCAGGGAGGTCCAGGTCCTGGCTGTGCTGTCTGGCAGGGTGTCTGGATCACACAGCTGGCTGCACAGAACTGCCAATCCCTTGGCATGGGAAGCGCTCCTCGGTTCTGTGTTCCTCTAGGCTGAGAGGAGAATTAGGCGCTCCAGACGGATCCGTCTCTCCCCCTCGTTTTGTTTACTCAGATTTATGCAAACAAGGCAGCTGATTTAATTAGAAATATTGCACTCAGCGGGCCTGAGATAAGTGAGACGAGGAGGAGATGAGCCAGAAAAGAGGACGCTTAGCATTTCCTCGTCCCGGAAGGATTCCCACCGAGAGGAGACCGAAAATTCCGACTCATTCCGAGATTGCCAGAGAGGAGAATCTCCTTCCATAGACACAGCTCCATCATATAATAATACACTATATTACCAAAAGTCTTGTGACGCCTGCCTTTACATGAAATGTAATGACATCCCAGTCTTAGTCCGGAGGGTTCAATATTGAGTTGGCTCCGCCCTTTGCAGCTATAACAGCTTCAACTCTTCTGGGAAGGCCGTCCACAAGGTTTAGGAGGGTGTCTATCGGAATGTTTGACCATTCTTCCAGAAAAGCATTTGTGAGGTCTGGCACTGATGTTGGATGAGAAGGCCTGGCTCGCAGTCTCCACTCTAATTCATCCCAAAGGTGTTCTATGGGGTTGCAGGTCAGTCAAGTTCCTCCACCCCAAACTCGCTCATCCATGTCTTTATGGACCTTGCTTTGTGCACTGGTCCAAATGATTTGGTGGAGGGGGGGATTATGGTGTGGGGGGTTGTTTTTCAGGGGTTGGGTTTTGCTCCTTAGTTCCAGTGAAGGGAACTCTTGAGGTGTTAGCATACCAAGTCATTTTGGACAATTTCATGCTCCCAACTTTGTGGGAACAGTTTGGGGACGGCTCCTTCCTGTTCCAACATGACTGCGCACCAGTGTACAAAGCAAGGTCCATAAAGACATGGATGAGCAAATTTGGGGTGGAGGAACTTGACGAGCCTGCACAGAGTCCTGACCTCAACCCGTAAGAACTAAATTAGATGAGATAAATTAGAGCAGAGACTGTGAGCCAGGTCTTCTCGTCCACCATCAGTGCTGACCTCACAAATGCTCTTCTGGAAGAATGGTCAAACATTCCCATAGACACCCTCCTAAACCTTGTGGACGGCCTTCCCAGAAGAGCTTCCAATACCACTTATACTCCGTTGACACCCAAATCTATCTGTCTACTCCTCACCTCACTCCTTCAGTCTCCTCTCCATTACTAACTTACTAACTGACATATCAACATGGATGTCCCACCACTTCCTTCAACTAAATCTCTCTAAAACAGAGCTATTAATATCCCCATCCCCCCCCCCACGCCCCGTGCCCCCCTCCATGACTTTTCCATCAAAATCAACAATGCAACCATCAGTCCCTCCCCTCACGGCAGGGTACTCAGTGTAATCCTAGACTCTGACTTGTCATTTCACCCCCAAATCCAATCGTTGTCAAAAGTTTGTAGAATTCACCTCCAAAACATCTCTAAAATTCGCCCCTTTCTAACAAATGAAACCACCAAACTCCTCATTCACTCCCTTGTTATCTCTCACCTTGACTATTGCAACTCCCTTCTCATTGGCCGACCTCTCCATAGGCTCCGCCCCTCTTCAGTCTATCATGAGTGCTTCTGCCAGACTTATCCACCTTACCAACCGCTCAGTGTCTCAGTGTCTGCCAACCCTCTCCTCCAATCCCTACATTGGTCTCCATTCAGTGTCTGCCAACCCTCTCCTCCAATCCCTACACTGGCTCCCATTCAGTGTCTGCCAACCCTCTCCTCCAATCCCTACACTGGTCTCCATTCAGTGTCTGCCAACCCTCTCCTCCAATCCCTACACTGGTCTCCATTCAGTGTCTGCCAACCCTCTCCTCCAATCCCTACACTGGTCTCCATTCAGTGTCTGCCAACCTTCTCCTCCAATCCCTACACTGGTCTCCATTCAGTATCTGTCAACCCTCTCCTCCAATTCCTACACTGGTCTCCATTCAGTGTCCGCCAACCCTCTCCTCCAATCCCTACACTGGTCTCCATTCAGTGTCCGCCAACCCTCTCCTCCAATCCCTACACTGGTCTCCATTCAGTGTCCGCCAACCCTCTCCTCCAATCCCTACACTGGTCTCCATTCAGTGTCCACCAACCCTCTCCTCCAATTCCTACACTGGTCTCCATTCAGTGTCCACCAACCCTCTCCTCCAATCCCTACACTGGTCTCCATTCAGTGTCCACCAACCCTCTCCTCCAATCCCTACACTGGTCTCCATTCAGTGTCCACCAACCCTCTCCTCCAATCCCTACACTGGTCTCCATTCAGTGTCCACCAACCCTCTCCTCCAATCCCTACACTGGTCTCCATTCAGTGTCCACCAACCCTCTCCTCCAATCCCTACACTGGTCTCCATTCAGTGTCCACTAACCCTCTCCTCTAATCCCTACACTGGTCTCCATCAGGGCCATCTTTAAGGCAGGGCAAAAGGGGCAGCTACCCTGGGCCCTGTCATTGTTGTGGGGCCCAAAGCAGCTGCCTCATACTTGCCAACTATCCCAGTTTAAATTCCCTTGTTCCTTGAAGTTTTAGTCCTGTGCCATGTCCCGATATCTCAGTGTGAAGTGCTGCTATTAATGCTGCCCAGCTCTGCCCTATCAGTGAGCAGTATTACTGTACAGTAATCTCTAGCAACCAATCAACAAGCAGAAATCATGTGCTGTAACCTCTAGCAACCAGTCAGCAAGCGGTAATGATATGCTGTAACCTCTGGCTCACAATCGCTGCCTGATCTGATACAGTAAACTGATTTTAAGTCTATCTGCTATTTCTTTATGTCTCAGAGCAGTTGGAGAGCAAAATTGCATGGGGGGGGGGGCCCTAGAAATTTTTTGCCCAGGGTCCAATTAATATTAAAGACGGCCCTGGTCTCCATTCAGTGTCTGCCACCCCTCTCCTCCAATCCCTACACTGGTCTCCATTCAGTGTCTGCCACCCCTCCCCTCCAATCCCTACACTGGCTCCCAATCAGCGTCTGCCAACCCTCTCCTCCAATCCCTACACTGGTCTCCATTCAGTGTCTGCCAACCCTCTCCTCCAATCCCTACACTGGTCTCCATTCAGTGTCTGCCAACCCCTCTCCTCCAATCCCTACACTGGTCTCCATTCAGTGTCTGCCAACCCTCTCCTCCAATCCCTACACTGGTCTCCATTCAGTGTCTGCCAACCCTCTCCTCCAATCCCTACACTGGTCTCCATTCAGTGTCTGCCAACCCTCTCCTCCAATTCCTACACTGGTCTCCATTCAGTTTCTGCCAACCCTCTCCTCCAATCCCTACACTGGTCTCCATTCAGTGTCTGCCAACCCTCTCCTCCGATCCCTACACTGGTCTCCATTCAGTGTCTGCCAACCCTCTCCTCCAATCCCTACACTGGTCTCCATTCAGTGTCCACCAACCCTCTCCTCCAATCCCTACACTGGTCTCCATTCAGTGTCTGCCAACCCTCTCCTCCAATCCCTACACTGGTCTCCATTCAGTGTCTGCCAACCCCTCTCCTCCAATCCCTACATGCTCCCCATTCAGTGTCCACCAACCCTCTCCTCCAATCCCTACACTGGCTCCCAATCACCCAGCAAACTAAATTCAAAATACTAGCCACAACATACAAAGCCATTCACAACTCTGCCCCGAGCTACATCACCAATCTTGTCTCCAAATATCACCCAAACCGTCCTCTCCGCTCTTCTCAAGACCACCTGCTTTCAAGCTCTCTCATCTCCTCCTCCCATGCTCGTCTCCAGGATTTCTCCAGAGCCTCTCCCATCCTCTGGAACTTGCTACCTCCATCTATCCGGCTATCCCCTACTCTTGCTACCTTCAGGTGATCCCTGAAAACTCATCTCTTCAGGAAAGCCGATCACATCTCCAACTAATCTCCTACCACTTCCATCAGCTCATTCCCCACAGCTACAACCTTGTGTACCACCTGCCCCACCCTATTAGATTGTAAGCTCTTCTGAGCAGAGCCCTCTTAATCCTCTTGTATTATAACTGTATTGTCTCCCTTTTATATTGTAAAGCGCTGCGTAAACTGTTGGTGCTTTATAAATCCTGTATAATAATAATAATAATGTGTGTGTAAAGGCAGGCGTCCCAATACTTTTGGTAATATAGTGTTTGTAATACACAATATTTGTGCTGGGAGGGGGGATTTGGGAAAAGGGTGGGGGGAATTGAGGGGGGGGGGGGTTATGCTAAGAGGGGAGATTTGGGGGAAGAATTTATGTTAGGAGGAAGCATTCAGTGTTAGGTGTCTGTGGTCAGTGTTAGGTGTCGGTGATCAGTGTTAGGTGTCGGTGGTCAGTGTTAGGTGTCGGTGATCAGTGTTAGGTGTCGGTGATCAGTGTTAGGTGTCGGTGATCAGTGTTAGGTGTCTGTGGTCAGTGTTAGGTGTCGGTGATCAGTGTTGGGTGTCGGTGATCAGTGTTGGGTGTCGGTGATCAGTGTTAGGTGTCGGTGATAAGTGTTAGGTGTCGGAGGTCAGTGTTAGGTGTCAGTGTTCGGTGTCAGTGTTAGGTGTCGGTGATCAGTGTTAGGTGTCGGAGGTCAGTGTTAGGTGTCAGTGTTCGGTGTCAGTGTTAGGTGTCGGTGATCAGTGTTAGGTGTCAGTGATCAGTGTTGGGTGTCGGTGATCAGTGTTAGGTGTCGGAGGTCAGTGTTAGGTGTCGGTGATCAGTTTTAGGTGTCGGTGATCAGTGTTAGGTGTCGGAGGTCAGTGTTAGGTGTCAGTGTTCGGTGTCAGTGTTAGGTGTCGGTGATCAGTGTTGGGTGTCGATGATCAGTGTTGGGTGTCGGTGATCAGTGTTGGGTGTCGGTGATCAGTGTTCGGTGTCAGTGTTCGGTGTCAGTGTTAGGTGTCGGTGATCAGTGTTGGGTGTCGGTGATCAGTGTTAGGTGTCAGTGTTCGGTGTCAGTGTTAGGTGTCAGTGTTAGGTGTCAGTGTTAGGTGTCAGTGTTCGGTGTCAGTGTTAGGTGTCAGTGTTAGGTGTCAGTGTTCGGTGTCAGTGTTAGGTGTCAGTGTTCCGTGGAAGTGTTAGGTGTCAGTGTGTGTCTGGAGACATCTCTTACATGAACCCCCATTTTCCCCAACATAAGGCGGTATAATTCCCCCTGGGGGGGGGTGCACCTCCAGACTTTCAATGGGCGCCATGACTGAGGAAAGGTGGGGGGCGCTCGGGATTACTGTATTACAGGTGGAGAGTTGCACTGACAGCGGGTGTGTGAACCTAGGACCACCTACCTACAGCCCTTTCTATAGGGAATGATCCCCAGTCCGGAGAGGTGTCAGTGCTGCCATCAGATTGCTGAGACGGCACATCTGGCAGAACATTAATAATCCTCTGATGTCCTCTATGAGCGCCTTAGGTGAGGCTTTTATTAGAACACGCCACGCACTCCGCCAGCGTATAATAAAGAGAACGGCGCTCATTTCAATACACAGCGAGGAGGATTCTGTCATTCAGAGAGAAGGTTCTGCAGGCAGAGATGAGGATGGGGATGACGGGACATGTGACAGATCCCCAGGATGAGATCACCCCAAATTCAGGGGGACAAATCGGAGTGCTGTATGGGGGGTCCAAAGAGGATGACTCTGGAATGAAGAGGAAAAATGTTTCATTTCAGTTATTACATAAAACGAGAAAAGTCATTCTGAGTTATCACCCAGTACAGAGGGGATCACGGGGCGATAGTGAGGGGTGATAACAAGGGGCAATAATGAGGGAATGGAGGACGTCCATGTATTGTAGAATGGATATTTATAATACACAGATAACATGAGAGATCCTGAAATCTGTATTTCTCTACATTCCTCCCGCTGTACTTCCTGCCTCCCTGTGTGCTGCCTAGTGCCTACCTACCTCTATTTGTACTGCCCGCCTCTCTCTTTGCTGCCTGCCTCCCTCTGAACTTCCTGCCTCCCTCTGAACTCCCTGCCTACCTCTGTACTTCCTGCCTCCCTCTGTACTTCCTGCCTCCCTCTGAACTCCCTGCCTCCCTCTGAACTCCCTGCCTCCCTCTGTACTTCCTGCCTCCCTCAGTACTTCCTGCCTACTTTTGTACTTCCTGCCTACCTCTGTACTTCCTGCCTCCCTCTGTACTTCCTGCCTCCCTCTGAACTCCCTGCCTACCTCTGTACTTCCTGCCTACCTCTGTACTTCCTGCTTACCTCTGTGCTCCCTTCCTCCCTCTATACCTCCTGCCTCCCTCTGTACTTCCTGCCTACCTCTGTACTTCCTGCCTCCCTCTGTACTTCCTGCCTACTTCTGTACCCCCCCCTCTGTACTTGCTGCCTCCCTCTGTACTTCCTTCCTCTCTCTGTGCTCCCTGCCTACCTCTGTATTTTCTGTCTCCCTCTGTACTTCCTGCCTACTTCTGTACTTCCCCCCTCTCTCTGTGCTTTCCGCCTACCTCTGTGCTCCCTTCCTACCTCTGTGCTTCCTGCCCCCCTCTGTGCTTCCTGCCCCCCTCTGTGCTTCCTGCCCCCCTCTGTGCTCCCTTGCTACCTCTGTGCTTCCTGCCCCCCTCTGTGCTTCCTGCCCCCCTCTGTGCTTCCTGCCTCCCTCCTGTACTCCCTGCCTCCTTCTGTACTTCCTGCCTTCCTCTGTGCTTCCTGCCCCCCTCTGTACTTCCTGCCTCTCTCTGTACTCCCTGCCTCTCTCTGTACTCCCTGCCTCTCTCTGTACTCCCTGCCTCTCTCTGTATTTCCTCCTCCCCTCTGTACTTCCTGCCCCCCTCTGTGCTCTCTGCCTCTCTCTGTACTCCCTGCCTCTCTCTGTACTTCCTGCCTCTCTCTGTACTCCCTGCCTCTCTCTGTACTCCCTGCCTCTCTCTGTACTTCCTCCTCCCTCTGTACTTCCTGCCTCTCTCTGTACTCCCTGCCTCTCTCTGTACTCCCTGCCTCTCTCTGTACTTCCTGTTTCTCTCTGTACTCCCGGCCTCCCTCTGTGCTCCCGGCCTCCCTCTGTACTTCCTGCCTCCCCCAGTACTTCCTGTATCTTTTTAGTGCTTCCCATTTCCCTTTTTATGTCCCGCACCTAACTGCCTGCCTATCTCTGTACTTTCTGCCTCCCTGTGTACTGCCTTCCTTACTCTGTGCTGTCTGTTTCGGCTTCCCTCTCTTAATCTGTATTGCCTGCCTCCTGCTGTATTGCTTGTGCATTACTGTACTACTTTCCTTTATACTACCTTCCTTCCTTTCTCTGTATATCCAGCCTCCCTCTGCACTGCCTTCCTCTCCTTGTTTTCCTGGCTTGCTCAGTACTGCCTGCCCCCTCACTATTTAATGTCTTCCTCAGTATTGGTCACCTACCTATTTACTACCTGTCCTACTTTCTACTGCCTGCTTCCCCCTCTGTACTGCCGTCTCCCTCTGTACTGCCTGCTTCCCCCTCTGTACTGTCCGTCTCTCTGTGTACTGCCTGCTTCCCCCTGTGTACTGCCTGCCTCCCCCTCTGTACTGCCGTCTCCCTGTGTACTGCCTGCCTCCCCCTCTGTACTGTCCGTCTCCCTGTGTACCGCCTGCCTCCCCCTCTGTACTGCCGTCTCCCTGTGTACTGCCTGCTTCCCCCTCTGTACTGTCCATCTCTCTGTGTACTGCCTGCCTCCCTCTCTGTACTGCCGTCTCCCTGTGTACTGCCTGCTTCCCCCTCTGTACTGTCCATCTCTCTGTGTACTGCCTGCCTCCCCCTCTGTACTGCCGTCTCCCTGTGTACTGCCTGCCTCCCCCTCTGTACTGTCCGTCTCCCTGTGTACTGCCTGCCTCCCCCTCTGTACTGTCCATTTCCCTGTGTACTGCCTGCTTCCCCCTCTGTACTGTCCATCTCCCTGTGTACTGCCTGCCTCCCCCGCTGTACTGTCCGTCTCCCTGTGTACTGCCTGCCTCCCCCTCTGTACTGTCCATTTCCCTGTGTACTGCCTGCTTCCCCCTCTCTACTGTCCGTCTCCCTGTGTACTGCCTGCCTCCCCCTCTGTACTGTCCATTTCCCTGTGTACTGCCTGCCTCCCCCTCTGTACTGTCCGTCTCCCTATGTACTGCCTGCCTCCCCCGCTGTACTGTCCGTCTCCCTGTGTACTGCCTGCTTCCCCCGCTGTACTGTCTGTCTCCCTGTGTACTGCCTGCCTCCCCCACTGTGCTGTCCGTCTCCCTGTGTACTGCCTGCCTCCCCCGCTGTACTGTCCATCTCCCTGTGTACTGCCTGCTTCCCCCTCTGTACTGCCATCTCCCTGTGTACTGCCTGCTTTCCCCTCTGTACTGTCCATCTCCCTGTGTACTGCCTGCCTCCCCCTCTGTACTGTCCGTTTCCCTGTGTACTGCCTGCCTCCCCCGCTGTACTGTCCGTCTCCCTGTGTACTGCCTGCCTCCCCCTCTGTATTGTCCATTCCCCTGTGTACTGCCTGCTTCCCCCTCTGTACTGTCCGTCTCCCTGTGTACTGCCTGCCTCCCCCTCTGTACTGTCCATTTCCCTGTGTACTGCCTGCCTCCCCCTCTGTACTGTCCGTCTCCCTGTGTACTGCCTGCCTCCCCCTCTGTACTGTCCGTCTCCCTATGTACTGCCTGCCTCCCCCGCTGTACTGTCCGTCTCCCTGTGTACTGCCTGCTTCCCCGCTGTACTGTCCGTCTCCCTGTGTACTGCCTGCCTCCCCCGCTGTACTGTCCGTCTCCCTGTGTACTGCCTGCCTCCCCCGCTGTACTGTCCGTCTCCCTGTGTACTGCCTGCTTCCCCCTCTGTACTGTCCGTCTCCCTGTGTACTGCCTGCTTCCCCTTCTGTACTGTCCTTCTCCCTGTGTACTGCCTGCCTCCCCCTCTGTACTGTCCGTCTCTCTGTGTACTGCCTGCCTCCCCCTCTGTACTGTCAGTCTTCCTATGTACTGCCTGCCTCCCCCGCTGTACTGTCCGTCTCCCTGTGTACTGCCTGCTTCCCCCGCTGTACTGTCCGTCTCCCTGTGTACTGCCTGCCTCCCCCGCTGTACTGTCCATCTCCCTGTGTACTGCCTGCCTCCCCCGCTGTACTGTCCGTCTCCCTGTGTACTGCCTGCTTCCCCCTCTGTACCGTCCGTCTCCCTGTGTACTGCCTGCCTCCCCCTCTGTACTGTCCGTCTCCCTGTGTACTGCCTGCTTCCCCCTCTGTACTGTCCTTCTCCCTGTGTACTGCCTGCCTCCCCCTCTGTACTGTCCGTCTCTCTGTGTACTGCCTGCCTCCCCCTCTGTACTGTCCGTCTCCCTGTGTACTGCCTGCTTCCCCCTCTGTACTGTCCTTCTCCCTGTGTACTGCCTGCCTCCCCCTCTGTACTGTCCGTCTCTCTGTGTACTGCCTGCCTCCCCCTCTGTACTGTCCGTCTCCCTGTGTACTGCCTGCTTCCCCCTCTGTACTGTCCTTCTCCCTGTGTACTGCCTGCCTCCCCCTCTGTACTGTCCATCTCCCTGTGTACTGATTGCCTCCCCCTCTGTACTGTCCTTCTCCCTGTGTACTGCCTGCTTCCCCCTCTGTACTGTCCGTCTCCCTGTGTACTGCCTGCCTCCCCCTCTGTACTGTCCTACTCCCTGTGTACTGCCTGCCTCCCCCTCTGTACTGTCCGTCTCCCTGTGTACTGCCTGCCTCCCCCTCTGTACTGTCCGTCTCCCTGTGTACTGCCTGCCTCCCTCTCTGTACTGTCCATCTCCCTGTGTACTGCCTGCCTCCCCCTCTGTACTGTCCGTCTCCCTGTGTACTGCCTGCCTCCCTCTCTGTACTGTCCGTCTCCCTGTGTACTGTCTGCCTCCCCCGCTGTACTGTCCATCTCCCTGTGTACTGCCTGCCTCCCCCTGTGTACTGTCCGTCTCCCTGTGTACTGCCTGCCTCCCTCTCTGTACTGTCCATCTCCCTGTGTACTGCCTGCCTCCCTCTCTGTAATGTCTGTCTCCCTGTGTACTGCCTGCTTCCCCCTCTGTACTGTCCATTTCCCTCTGTACTGCCTGCCTCCCCCGCTGTACTGTCCGTCTACCTGTGTACTGCCTGCCTCCCCCGCTGTACTGCCGTCTCCCTGTGTACTGCCTGCCTCCCCCTCTGTACTGTCCGTCACCCTGTGTACTGCCTGCCTCCCCCTCTGTACTGTCCGTCTCCCTGTGTACTGCCTGCTTCCCCCTCTGTACTGTCTGTCTCCCTGTGTACTGCCTGCCTCCCCCTCTGTACTGTCCGTCTCCCTGTGTACTGCCTGCCTCCCTCTCTGTACTGTCCATCTCCCTGTGTACTGCCTGCCTCCCCCTCTGTACTGTCCGTCTCCCTGTGTACTGCCTGCCTCCCCCTCTGTACTGTCCGTCTCCCTGTGTACTGCCTGCCTCCCCCTCTGTACTGTCCATCTCCCTGTGTACTGCCTGCCTCCCCCGCTGTACTGTCCGTCTCCCTGTGTACTGCCTGCCTCCCCCTCTGTACTGTCCATTTCCCTGTGTACTGCCTGCTTCCCCCTCTGTACTGTCCGTCTCCCTGTGTACTGCCTGCCTCCCCCTCTGTACTGTCCATTTCCCTGTGTACTGCCTGCCTCCCCCTCTGTACTGTCCGTCTCCCTATGTACTGCCTGCCTCCCCCGCTGTACTCTCCGTCTCCCTGTGTACTGCCTGCCTCCCCCGCTGTACTGTCCATCTCCCTGTGTACTGCCTGCTTCCCCCTCTGTACTGCCATCTCCCTGTGTACTGCCTGCTTTCCCCTCTGTACTGTCCATCTCCCTGTGTACTGCCTGCCTCCCTCTCTGTACTGTCCGTTTCCCTGTGTACTGCCTGCCTCCCCCGCTGTACTGTCCGTCTCCCTGTGTACTGCCTGCCTCCCCCTCTGTATTGTCCATTCCCCTGTGTACTGCCTGCTTCCCCCTCTGTACTGTCCGTCTCCCTGTGTACTGCCTGCCTCCCCCTCTGTACTGTCCATTTCCCTGTGTACTGCCTGCCTCCCCCTCTGTACTGTCCGTCTCCCTGTGTACTGCCTGCCTCCCCCTCTGTACTGTCCGTCTCCCTGTGTACTGCCTGCCTCCCTCTCTGTACTGTCCATCTCCCTGTGTACTGCCTGCCTCCCCCTCTGTACTGTCCGTCTCCCTGTGTACTGCCTGCCTCCCCCGCTGTACTGTCCGTCTCCCTGTGTACTGCCTGCCTCCCCGCTGTACTGTCCATCTCCCTATGTACTACCCGCTTCCCCCTCTGTACTGTCCGTCTCCCTGTGTACTGCCTGCTTCCCCCTCTGTACTGTCCTTCTCCCTGTGTACTGCCTGCCTCCCCCTCTGTACTGTCCGTCTCTCTGTGTACTGCCTGCCTCCCCCTCTGTACTGTCCGTCTCCCTATGTACTGCCTGCCTCCCCCGCTGTACTGTCAGTCTCCCTGTGTACTGCCTGCTTCCCCCGCTGTACTGTCCGTCTCCCTGTGTACTGCCTGCCTCCCCCGCTGTACTGTCCGTCTCCCTGTGTACTGCCTGCCTCCCCCGCTGTACTGTCCGTCTCCCTGTGTACTGCCTGCTTCCCCCTCTGTACTGTCCGTCTCCCTGTGTACTGCCTGCCTCCCCCTCTGTACTGTCCGTCTCCCTGTGTACTGCCTGCTTCCCCCTCTGTACTGTCCTTCTCCCTGTGTACTGCCTGCCTCCCCCTCTGTACTGTCCGTCTCTCTGTGTACTGCCTGCCTCCCCCTCTGTACTGTCCATCTCCCTGTGTACTGCCTGCTTCCCCCTCTGTACTGTCCTTCTCCCTGTGTACTGCCTGCCTCCCCCTCTGTACTGTCCGTCTCTCTGTGTACTGCCTGCCTCCCCCTCTGTACTGTCCGTCTCCCTGTGTACTGCCTGCTTCCCCCTCTGTACTGTCCTTCTCCCTGTGTACTGCCTGCCTCCCCCTCTGTACTGTCCATCTCCCTGTGTACTGATTGCCTCCCCCTCTGTACTGTCTTTCTCCCTGTGTACTGCCTGCTTCCCCCTCTGTACTGTCCGTCTCCCTGTGTACTGCCTGCCTCCCCCTCTGTACTGTCCTTCTCCCTGTGTACTGCCTGCCTCCCCCTCTGTACTGTCCGTCTCCCTGTGTACTGCCTGCCTCCCCCTCTGTACTGTCCGTCTCCCTGTGTACTGCCTGCCTCCCTCTCTGTACTGTCCATCTCCCTGTGTACTGCCTGCCTCCCCCTCTGTACTGTCCGTCTCCCTGTGTACTGCCTGCCTCCCTCTCTGTACTGTCCGTCTCCCTGTGTACTGTCTGCCTCCCCCGCTGTACTGTCCATCTCCCTGTGTACTGCCTGCCTCCCCCTGTGTACTGTCCGTCTCCCTGTGTACTGCCTGCCTCCCTCTCTGTACTGTCCATCTCCCTGTGTACTGCCTGCCTCCCTCTCTGTAATGTCTGTCTCCCTGTGTACTGCCTGCTTCCCCCTCTGTACTGTCCATTTCCCTCTGTACTGCCTGCCTCCCCCGCTGTACTGTCCGTCTCCCTGTGTACTGCCTGCCTCCCCCGCTGTACTGCCGTCTCCCTGTGTACTGCCTGCCTTCCCCTCTGTACTGTCCGTCTCCCTGTGTACTGCCTGCCTCCCCCTCTGTACTGTCCGTCTCCCTGTGTACTGCCTGCTTCCCCCTCTGTACTGTCTGTCTCCCTGTGTACTGCCTGCCTCCCCCTCTGTACTGTCCGTCTCCCTGTGTACTGCCTGCCTCCCTCTCTGTACTGTCCGTCTCCCTGTGTACTGCCTGCCTCCCCCTCTGTACTGTCCGTCTCCCTGTGTACTGCCTGCCTCCCTCTCTGTACTGTCCGTCTCCCTGTGTACTGTCTGCCTCCCCCGCTGTACTGTCCGTCTCCCTGTGTACTGCCTGCCTCCCCCTGTGTACTGTCCGTCTCCCTGTGTACTGCCTGCCTCCCTCTCTGTACTGTCCGTCTCCCTGTGTACTGCCTGCCTCCCTCTCTGTAATGTCTGTCTCCCTGTGTACTGCCTGCTTCCCCCTCTGTACTGTCCATTTCCCTCTGTACTGCCTGCCTCCCCCGCTGTCATGTCCGTCTCCCTGTGTACTGCCTGCCTCCCCCTCTGTACTGTCCGTCTCCCTGTGTACTGCCTGCTTCCCCCTCTGTACTGTCCATCTCCCTGTGTACTGCCTGCCTCCCCCTCTGTACTGCCTGCCTCCCCCTCTGTACTGTCCATCTCCCTGTGTACTGCCTGCTTCCCCCGCTGTACTGTCCGTCTCCCTGTGTACTGCCTGCCTCCCCCTCTGTACTGTCCTATACTGCAGGAGGAGAGAGAGACAGTAAGCAGCACTTAATAAGTTAACTCCAGCAGTTACTCTATTAAGTTAACCAGCAGGTGATTGATTGCTAGGTGGCCCTAGCAACCAATCATTAACTTATTAATATGAAAAATAACTCCAGCAGTTCCCGCCCTCTGTTCAGCTCTGCTGTGTCTCTCCCTCTGGATGCATGATTAGGGTAGGAAGGGGCTGGGGGCAGGGAGCTGTCTATGTAACATACAGGAGGTCAAGAGGTGCAGGGTGCTGTGTGAAGGGGTCCAGAGGTGCAGGGTGCTGTGTAATTTAAAGTGGTCCAGAGGTGCAGGGTGCTGTGTAATTAAAGGGGTGCAGAGGTGCAGGGTGCTGTGTGAAGGGGTCCAGAGGTGCAGGGTGCTGTGTAATGTAAAGGGGTCCAGAGATGCAATTTGCTGTGTAATGTAAAGGGGTCCAGAGATGCAGGTTGCTCTGTAATGTAAAGGGGTCCAGAGATGCAGTTGTGGAGAGGGGGGTACACAGTAGTGACAAAGAGATATTGGGGAATGCAGAGGTATGCAGGGGGCACAGTGGGGTGTTTTTACATTTTACCATGAGGGGGTGTGCCAAATATAGGATCTGCCCCGGGTGCCAAATGCTCCAGGTACACCCCAGCTCTCTGTACTGCCTGCTTCCCTGTGTATTGCCTGCCTCTCTCTGTATTGCTTCTCTCTATATTGTCCATCTCCCTATGTACTACCTGCCTCCCTCTTCCTGATATCTGCCACCTGGTGCCATGTGACTGTAATCTTCTCTGATGGAATGACTGTTGAAGAATTCTTCATGCGGCTTTCATGGAGGTGGCAGCTCTGAAGTCTGTGTTGAAGGAGATGAAAAGGCTGAATCTGGTCACCTGATTTCTAAAGTAAAAATATAACAAGGTTTATCTATTACAGTAGTGGAGGCCCCCGTCTGAGATACTTCAGAACACTTTTAAATCGGCTCCTCCGGAGGACACCTTACCACCGTACACTGCACAGAAGTGTTAAGTAGATGCAGATAGGTGTGTGTGGCCCTCGCTAATGAGCAGAGACCATAGCAAGGACTTTGGCAATTACTACAGCAATGACCTTAGCAAGGACCATAGGAAAGACTACAGCAATGATCACAGCAACGACCTTAGCAAGGACCATAGCAAAGACTACAGGAATGACCACAGCAACGACCTTAGCAAGGACTACAGAAATTACCATAACAAAGGACTACAGCAATGACCACAGCAATGACCATAGCAAGGACTACAGCAAGGACCAGAGCAAGACTACAGAGATGACCATAGCAAGGACTACAGCAATGACCATAGCAATGACCACAGCGATGACCATAGCAATGACAACAGCAATGACAACAGCAATGACCATAGCAAGGACTACAGCAATGACCATAGCAAGGACTTCAGCAATGACCACAGCAATTACCATAGCAAGGATTACAGTAATGACCATAGCGAGGATTTCAGCAATGACCTTAGCAAGGACTTCAGCAACGACCATAGCAAGGACTACAGCAATAACCATAGCAAGGACTTCAGCAATGACCATAGCAACGACTTCAGCAATGTCCACAGCAATGACCATAGCAAGGACTATAGCAATGACCACAGCATTGACCATAGCAAGGACTACAGCAATGACCATAGCAAGGACTACAGCAATGACCATAGCAAGGATTACAGTAATAACCATAGCAAAGACTTCAGCAATGAACATAGCAATGACCATAGCTAGGACTTCAGCAATGACCATAGCTAGGACTTCAGCAATGACCATAGCATTTACTACAGCAATAACCATAGCAAGGACCTCAGCAATGACCACAACAATGACCTTAGCAAGGACTATAGCAATGACCACAGCAAGACTTCAGAAATGACCATAGCAAGGACTACAGCAATGACCATAGCAAGGACCATAGCAATGACCATAACTAGGACTTCAGCAATGCCAATAGCAAGGACTATATCAGAAAACTACAGCAATTACCGTAGCAATTTCCATGGCAAAGACTGCATCAGTAACCACAGCATTAATCATAGCAAGGAATACAGCAATAACTACAGGAATGACCATAGCAATCACTACGCCAATGACCACAGGAATGATCATAGCAAGCACTGCGTTGATGACTGTAGAAATGACCATATTGTGGACTGCAGGAGTGACAATAGCAAGGACTGCAGCAATGAATATAGCAAAGATTGCTGCAAAAACTCAGTGTCCTCATGGCCTTCTATGAACGTCGCCCCTTGAAGCCAGAGATGGGATGAGCAATCATGGCTGCCACAGAAGGTAGAGGGCACCTGAGAACGTCTAATCCTGGAAATGGTGTGAAATTCGAGGCACTGTGTTGAGAAAATTAAGGTGGGTGGTGGGGCCTGTGAGCTTCATTATCTCCCTATGAAGCCGGAATGGTGTCAGATTGAAATATTAAAATTAAATATGAAGTCATTTTTTTTTCCTCCAGTCAAGGGTAATTAAAAAGCGTCTTCCCAGGGGTGCCGAGCGCGGAGGTCTGACTCATAATCTGCGCAATCTCTTGATACATCTGTTTCTTCAGATTGTTAATGAGGGTCTCCGAGGACCTCCACTTCTCTCACAGAACTCAATTGAAACTTCCAAAGAGATTAAAAATATACATAAAAGTCTTCTCAGCCGAAAACGAATGTGTGAATTTAAGTGCTTGGAGGTTTAACCTATTTAATACTGGAGGCAATTCACCAAGCCTTGGCCTCAAGGTCCTTCAGGTGACTGCATTTCAGATCTCATTTCTATACATTCACCTATAAGGGAAGTTTGTCTTTGTCCTCATTATCAGGGACAGTTTAAGGAAAGGGTAGAGAAGGCACTGCAAATAATCCCGAGAAATGGCTCTGTGATTGGAGATATTGGTATACATGGATGTGGGTGAAGGCCTCATTCCCCTGACTGACATCTACAGACAGATAATAATTCTCTCCAGCACTTGGTGATTCCATCATTTGTCACACTCATCATTGTCCAATGACCCCACAACCTTCAGATGTTTTTCCAGATAATAATGGGAGATAAATGAAGTTCATGGCAACCTGCCATTCCATTTCACAGAACTAGGACGACCCGACAGACCCCGGAGAGAAGAAGCAATTTCACACTGTTCCAGGATGAATCTTGTCTTCCAGGTGAGTTAGCTGTCAGATCTTCCAGGTGAAACCTCAAGAACCTCTCTGATTGCTCCATCATTTCACTACTAACTAGCCAGAGAATCCAAATAACCCACATAACTGGCAGGAGAACCAACCTCAGATACCCAGAAACAGAGAGACAAATAGAGACAGAGAGAGAGGGGGGGGGGGGGGGAGAGAAGAGAGAAAAACAAATAGAGACAGAGAGAAGAGAGACATGGGGGGAGACGAGAGAGAAAGACTAATAGAGACAGAGAGAAGAGAGACATGGGGGGAGAGGAGAGAGAAAGACTAATAGAGACAGACAGAAGAGAGACATGGGGGGAGAGGAGAGAGAGAGACTAATAGAGACAGAGAGAAGAGAGACATGGGGGGAGAGGAGAGAGAAAGACTAATAGAGACAGAGAGAAGAGAGACATGGGGGGAGAGGAGAGAGAGAGACTAACAGAGACAGAGAGAAGAGAGACATGGGGGGAGAGGAGAGAGAGAGACTAATAGAGACAGAGAGAAGAGAGACATGGGGGGAGACGAGAGAGAAAGACTAATAGAGACAGAGAGAAGAGAGACATGGGGGGAGAGGAGAGAGAAAGACTAATAGAGACAGACAGAAGAGAGACATGGGGGGAGAGGAGAGAGAGAGACTAATAGAGACAGAGAGAAGAGAGACATGGGGGGAGAGGAGAGAGAGAGACTAATAGAGACAGAGAGAAGAGAGACATGGGGGGAGAGGAGAGAGAGAGACTAATGCCGTGTACACACGGCCGGACTTCCCGACAGAAAAAGTCCGATGGGAGCCTCTGGTTGGACATTCCGACCATGTGTATGCCCCATCGGACTTTTTCTGTCGGCATTTCCAACGGACTCAGATATAGAATATGTTCTAAATCTTTCCGTCGGAAATGCCGACGGAGTTTAGCCCTTTGGCAAGTCCGCTCGTGTGTACGCGGCATAATAGATACAAAGAGAAGTGAGAGACAGAGGGGGGAGACAAATAGAGACAGAGAGGAGAGAGAGAGATGGGGGGGGGGATGGGGGGAGAGAAGTGAGATGGGGGGGAAGAGAGACGGGGGGGAGAGAGATGGGGGGAGGGAAGAGAGATGGGGGGGGCAATTAGAGACAGGGAGAAGTGAGAGAGCGACAGATAGAGAGGGACAAATAAAGACAGAGAGAAGAGAAAGATGGGAAGGGGGGAATAAGAGAAGTGAGAGAATGAGACAGGGGGAGAGGAGAGAGACAAATAGAGACAAAGAGAAGAGAAAGATGGGAAGGGGGAGAGAGAGACAGGGGCAGACAGAGAGAGAGACGGGGAGAAGAGATAGACAGAAAGGGATAAAAGAGAGATGGGGGAGAGAGAGAGACGGGGGGAGAAAGAGACAGACAAATAGATACAGAGAGAGACGAGAAAGACGGGGGGAAATAGAGACAGAGAGACAAATAGAGAGAGAAAGATGGGGGGGGAGATAAAAAATAGAGGGGGAGAGACAAATAGAGACGGGGGGAGAGAGAGACAGAGAGAAGAGAGAGACAAATAGATACAGAGAGAGAAAGAGGGGGGGGGGAATATAGAGAGAGAGACAGGGGGAGAGGAGAGGGACAAATAGAGACAGAGAGAAGAGAGAGACGGGGGGAGAGGAGAGGGACAAATAGAGACAGAGAGAAGAGAGAGACGGGGGGAGAGGAGAGAGCAGAGAAACTAGATAGTAAAGAGAGAGTGGGGGAAAGAGAAAAGAGAGAGAGGGGGGAAAGAGAGAGGGAAGATTAAAAAAAGAGAGAAAGGGCTTAGATAGAAAAAGAGTGGGAAGAGAACCAAAAGAGATGGGGAGAGAGAGGATTGGGTGAGGAGGAAGAGGAGAGAGAAAGAGAGGGGGAGAGAGAGGATAGGGGGAGAAGGAAGAGGAGAGATAAAGAGGATAGGGTGAGGAGGAAGAGGAGAGGGGGGAGAGAGAGGATAGGGGGAGGAGGAAGAGGAGAGAGAGGATAGGGGGAGGAGGAAGAGGAGAGAGAGGATAGGGGGAGGAGGAAGAGGAGAGGGGGAGAGAGAGGATAGGGGGAGGAGGAAGAGGAGAGAGAGGATAGGGGGAGGAGGAAGAGGAGAGAGAGGATAGGGGGAGGAGGAAGAGGAGAGGGGGGAGAGAGAGGATAGGGGGAGGAGGAAGAGGAGAGAGAGGATAGGGGGAGGAGGAAGAGGAGAGGGGGAGAGAGAGGATAGGGGGAGGAGGAAGAGGAGAGAGAGGATAGGGGGAGGAGGAAGAGGAGAGGGGGGAGAGAGAGGATAGGGGGAGGAGGAAGAGGAGAGAGAAAGAGACGGGGGAGAGAGAGGATAGGGGGAGGAGGAAGAGGAGAGAGAGGATAGGGGGAGGAGGAAGAGGAGAGAGAGGATAGGGGCAGGAGGAAGAGGAGAGAGAGGATAGGGGGAGGAGGAAGAGGAGAGGGGGAGAGAGAGGATAGGGGGAGGAGGAAGAGGAGAGAGAAAGAGATGGGGGAGAGAGAGGATAGGGGGAGGAGGAAGAGTGGAGAGAAAGAAAAAGTGGGGAGAGAGAGAAAAAATAAGGAAATACAGGAGAGAGGAGAGGAAGGGGAGAGAACAGAGACAGAGAGGAAAAGAGAGGAGAGACAGAGAAAGAAGAAGAGTGCAGAGGAGAGAAGGAAGGAAGAGAATGAAAGAAGAAAAAGGGCAGGGAGAGGAGAAAGAGAAGATCTCTTTTCGGAGATAGCAATCTCTCTATAAACTTGTATTGACAATACAATGATGTGGATGTGATTGGAGGATAATATTCTGTCCCATGTGCTGATGCTGTAATATAAAGTATTGTATATAATGAGGGTCGCTCCTTCCATCAGTCTATTATCCGGCCAGTTCTCGGTGAACTCAGATAATCACATTTGTCAGTTCCCGTCTATCGGTAAATGGTGAACAATTAGACGGATCTCTGGAATGGAGCGTTCCCTCTGATTGCTCTTCCCTTCCAATCTGCCATCATTTACATACTCCAAGTGGTGAAGACTTCTCCGTGTGCGGATTGTCAGTTTGTCTCCAGGCCAGACCCATATGGGAAATTCTCCCTATTAATAATAGAACAGAGGAACCCCGACAGGTTGTCACTGACTAAACATTTCCTAATGAAATCCCTCCATGCTGCACCTGGGGCCCTTCTGGGTTCATTACCTAGGGAAATCCCTTCCCTCCCCCCACCTTTCCCAGGAATAACATGTAGAAGAGGCACTGTCTGTGTTTCTTATTCATACCGAAATATCACACCTCCAGCATTTCCTTCAGTGACATAGAAAATACTCTGCTCCTGGCCTTCTCTACCTTTCTGATTACACCCCCACCCCACAGGGATATCACACCTTCAACATGAGACAGCAGTCATTGGGATGAGAGTGTTATGGCTGTGATCAGGTTTCTTTTCTTTCAGTGGGTCGGCGGGTAGCATGCATCGTGATTGGAGTTGATGTATGTAGCAAGGTCCCAGGCTCCTTAGGCCCAATGAGAACCTCCAGGGCCAGAGATAGCTGACATCCTTCGGTATATGGTGGGTTGTGAGGCCTAGTGGGTGCAAGGTGGTTAAAAGTTATTTGGCGCCAGACAATTCTTGAATGCAAAAGAGATTCGGCTATGCCTGCAACCACCATTGTCCTTAGCAACCACTGTCAGTAGGAAGCTGTCATGTATAATAGGGGAGGTAATACCACTGTTATACCTGACATCTGGCTCTCCCCTAACAGGTAAATGTTCTGGTGTCCATCCCAACTTCCAAACAGTCAAGGTTCCATCCCTACTCCCGGCCTTCTCTCTACCTTTTTGAATAAACCCACCACCAACATATTACACCTCCAACATGAAGCTATATAGGCTAGAAAATACTCTGCTCCTGGCCTTCTCTACCTTTCTGATTACACCTACCACTGAGATATCACATCTCCAACATGACCCACCATAGGGTAGAACATACTCTGCTCCTGACCTTCTCCACCTGTCTGATTACACCTACCACCAAAATATCATATCTCCAACATGACCCCCCCATAAGGTAGAACATACTCTGCTCCTGACCTTCTCTACCTGTCTGATTACACCTACCACCAAAATATCATATCTCCAACAGGACCCTCAATAAGGTAGAAAAATGTAGAAATACTTGCTTTTCTCTTCTTTTTCTGACCTTCTCTCTACCTGATTGCCCACCACTGGCATAAGTAACCTCCAACATGACCCTCCACAAGGTAATACATTCTCTGCTTTTAGCCTCTCTAACTTTCAGACTACACTCCCAACTGAGGTTTCATACCCCTAACATGACCTTCAATGACATAGAAAATACTCTGCTCCTGACCTCCTCTACCTCATAGATTAACACCCCCCCCCCCCCCCGAGATATCACATCTCCAACATGACCCTCTATAACGTAGAACATACTCTTCTCCTGACCTTCTCTATTTTAGGGATTAACAAGCAGCCCTCTGCCCCCACTGGGATCTCACCATCTCCATCGTGACCCTCTAAAATAGAAAATACTTCCTTTTATGGCCTTCTCTCTACAAGTCTGATTACCCACCCCCTGAGATATCACTCCTTCAACTTGACCCTCCAGGTAGAACATACTCTGCTCCTGACCTTCTCTACCTGTCTGATTACACCTACAACTGAGATATCTTACCTCCAACAGGACCCTCCATAAGGACATAGACCTTCAAGGACATAGAAAATATTCTGCTCCTGACCTTCTCTACCTCATGGATTACCAAACCCCCCACTTGGATATCACACCTCCAACATGATCCTCCATTAAGGTAGGGCATACTCTGCTCCTGACTTTCTCTACCTGTCTGATCCCCCCCCCCCCCACTTCATTTTGGCGAGTGTTACCAACAGCAATGTTGGAACCAATCCCAGCCTTATGATAAATGAATTGAAGCAGTGCAGATGGTAGGTATTACTTTTTCCCAGACTGAAGACATAACCGTGTTGAGGCTGTCAGTGGTTCCGGTAAGGAAGCGGTTACTGGAACACACTGTACTGGCATTTTTTTTTCCAGCTGTGATTAAGTGAAAGTGACGCTGCGCTGCGATCTTATTATCTACAAAGTGTCAGATATAAAGGCAGTAATAACGGAGTCTGGTGGGAGATGTGTATCATTTAATGGATAAGTCTCCGCTGGAATAAGACAGCAAGGGCCCAGGCAGTACAATAGTTTATGTAGGGGCCAACCAACCCTTTCTGGGCCCCTTTGTGAAATGTAAGACAAGCCCAGCAACCTGCAATGTAATTATACAGAATATATCAGAGCGGAGGAGGGGGGAGGAGATCAGGGGTCATCGGAACTGTCTGAGGATGCCTGGTGTATCATAATTATATTATGATTAATATTCAGATAGAGGGAAGAGGCTCTTGTCATCTATATAGAGCAATCAGGACCTCCTTCCTTCTGCTGGTGATCCCTCTAGTGATATAAAGATCTATATAGAGGAATCAGGACCTCCTTCCTCCTGCTGGTGATCCCTCTAGTGATATAAAGATCTATATAGAGGAATCAGGACCTCCTTCCTCCAGCTGGTGATCCCTCTAGTGATATAAAGATCTATATAGAGGAATCAGGACCTCCTTCCTCCTGCTGGTGACCCCTCTACTGATATAAAGATCTATATAGAGGAATCAGGACCTCCTTCCTCCTGCTGGTGACCCCTCTAGTGATATAAAGATCTATATAGAGGAATCAGGACCTCCTTCCTCCTGCTGGTGATCCCTCTTGTGATATAAAGATCTATATAGAGGAATCAGGACCTCCTTCCTCCTGCCGGTGATCCCTCTAGTGATATAAAGATCTATATAGAGGAATCAGGACCTCCTTCAGCCTGCTGGTGACCCCTCTAGTGATATAAAGATCTATATAGAGGAATCAGGACCTCCTTCCTCCTGCTGGAGATCCCTCTAGTGATATAAAGATCTATATAGAGGAATCAGGACCTCCTTCCTCCTGCTGGTGACCCCTCTAGTTTTCTATCGATCTATCTATTTGTCTATTTATGTCTCGATCTCCCGGCATAGTGGAAGGGTGTGATTTCTGTCTGGATGCTGGTGATCAGCCTACTCGCTCTTTGCTATGTCTGCCATTGATGGGTTCAGCCCCCTCACTCTTCTTCTTATATAACTTTTCCTGAATGTAATCATCTTTTGATTGCGTCTCCCAATTCTGTCTGATTAGCGTTGATTACAGAACGGCGCCACCAGCCAGACATTGCACTTTAACCCTTTCTGCTGAGATTGGACCCTCCCCTCCCCCATGGGTTCTCCAGGCGGAGAATCGCTTTCCTGGTACTGACATTTCTAGATGAGTGGAGCTCCCACAGCAACCGATCGGACTCCAGTTTCGAGCAGCTTGTCGTAGTTGGTAAAATGAGAGATGATTGCTAAATAGCTGCTACACCCATCACATGACCTCACAGTTCTATAATGCACCCTTCCCTGTGTATATTTTGTCAGTATATGTGTGTCAGCACCCCCTAAGGACCCGCAGGTGAAATGGGATCCCCCACCCTGCACAGCCAGGCACACCGAATTGTCAGGCAACCAGGTCAGCACTGGATACACATGTGCACGTTCCGCCATCTTGCTCCTCTCTCTCGCTGCAAGCAGGGCGCGCTGGGTCTCCCCTGGGGCATGGCTTTGCCCCCAAGCTTCCAAACTGACTGGCGCCTGCAGCTCTGATAAGCAAGCCTTTTTCTGCTCTGCTGTAACCCGATTACGCTGTGGGCGATATCCCAGACGAAGCCCCCAAATGTAGCGCACCCCTAAGGAGCCACAGGTGAAATGTGATCCCCCGCCCTGCACAGCCAGGCACACTGAATTTTCACAGTCTCCCAGAGTCAGAGAACAGTCCAGTACTTTTTTGTTTTTGTTTTGTTTATTTGAGGGCTTAGAACTTGGATGAGGATAAGGGTATGCCTTGACTTTAAACAACTTTAGGGACAACTTCTCCTATGTACAGTCTATACACACTCCCCACTTCCTCCAGCACACTTGCTTGCAAAAAGCTCAGTTGAGGCACTTTAGTGGATCTGACCAGACACAGCCAGATCAAAGCAAAAGCCCTTTACAGGCTGGGCCCCTAGGCTCCATGGTTGTGTAGCTAAGTCCAGTGTCCAGCTTACATCCCTGTGGCTACTGATCCCAGCACCACCTCTTCAGGCACTGCCAGATCGCCTGGCTGCAGCTGCCCCTTTCACTAGCCCTTCTGGCTACTTCTCCACATTCCTCCCAGACTGACACTCACCAGTCCACCAGGCTGACTTCTCTGGAGACCTTCTCCTGCTGTCCTCTCTTGTCTCCAGGAACTAATTCCTCCGGGTGTTGTGGAGGAGCTTCTCCCGCACCCGAACCCCAGGCCCGATGTCACCCCCTCATACTAGGGTGTATCCTCAAGAGCCACCGCCAGCCTTCCCAGCACTCCTTCTCCATGGTCCACCCGACTGTCCCTGCTGGCATGACCCATGAGTATTTATGAGGTGCCTGCCCACTGCCAGCCCATTTTGCTAGGGATTGGCTGGGGCCCTCATCAATACTCCAAGCAGCTCCTTCTAGACACAGTCCATTCTTCTGGAAGCTTCTCCAAGGTTCTAGAGAGCAGGGAAAGTTACCAGAGATGCTGCTTGCTGAATCATCCAACCTCCCTGAGTCACTCAGCCCTGACCCAGATTCAACCCAGGCCTGGCTCTCCTACACTACAACTATACACACTAGCACACACTAGAGGGTGCTACATGTGCATTGGGGCTGCCAAATCTGACTGCTCCCCTGCTCAGAGGGATTAACGTGGTTTATCTTGCAATCTCAGCAGAGATTCCACTGTAAAATGACTCTGCCTGAATACCTACTGTCCTGATATCCTTCCTGTAATAAAACTGAGTGTTACCTACCTCAACCCCCTCCTCTACGATCCATGTGACTCAGTCCTCGAAATGCATTCCCATTAATCAGGGATGTGCCTGAGGACTGCCATGCATAACATCCATTCCCCCATGTGGGAAGCCACAGATACACTCTGTGGCTGGCGGGGCCCATACCTACCACTGGTGAAACAGAGGGCCCACTGCCAAGTCCCATCAAACCACATTGCAACTGGTGTTGGATGTACCAGATCCAGCTAAAGGGGCCAAAGGAGCCATGCAGATCCCAGTTAGTGAAATCATAGAGGAGTGTTCCTTTAAAGTTTAATGCAGCAGAGCCTAGCAGTTGGGTTTAGTTCTCTCCGTCGTTGATCAGACATTCCGCGGCGTCACATCGCATCAGTCGGCAGACGGAGCCAGCAGGAGATGTCGTGACAGGTTATTCTCAGGCAGCCATATACAGCCTGACTGGGAGAGTCCTGCTCAGCGGGCGGATGGAGATCCACTCAGACAGGTGCCTCTGGCTGTCTTACTATATAAAGGTCACCTCTTGAATCATATCCCCAATGGGGCCGCACTCTGCGCACAATGTCCGACCCATTCTAGACGCCTCTCACAATGATCTGCAACAAGAAGGTGAACAGAGTCACCCCATGTCGCTTCCAATGTCTACACCAACCTAAAGGAGGCCCAGACTAGACATGTGAACAAACCGAAAAAAGTCAGAGTGACTGTGCGGTTCATAGACGGAAAACTGCCTTCTGTGTGCGGCCCAGTGCAACCAACAACTGGCAATGATGGTAATGGGTCATCTCCACACAACTCCATGACATGGAACACCTATAGAATTGGCACTGATGTCATAGTCCATATAGACCTCATTTCATCCATGGAGGAGGAAGACTCCACAGAAGTGACCAGCCTACAGAAGGATGAAGCTGCTGGACCATCATGGCTTCCATTACCACCCATAATCCTCTGCTATTGGAAACATGGAGCTGGTGGAGGGGAGCTTCTGGACCATCATGGCTTCCATTACCACCCATAATCCTCTGTGATAGGAAACATGTTGCTGGTGCTCTGTAGTCACACGACATGCAGGGGAGTTAAGCTGCTGGACCATCATGGCTTCCATTCCCACCGATAACCCCCTGCTATTGGAAACATGGAGCTGGTGGGGGGTAAGCTGCTGCACCATCATGGCTTCCATTACTACCCATAATCCTCTGTTATTGGAAACATGGAGCTAGTGCTCTGTAGTCACATTTTATGCAGGGTAGTAAAGCTGCTGGACCACCATGGCTTCCCTTTCTTCCCATAATCCTCTGTGATTGGAAACACGGAGATGGTCCTCTGTAGTCACATTTCATGCAGCAGAGTGAAGCTGCTGGACCGTCTTGGCTTCCATTACTTACCATAATCTTCTGTGATTGGAAACATGGGGCTGGTGCTCTGTAGTCACATGACACGGGTGGGGGTGTGGGGGAGGGGGGAGTTATTTTACTCTTAAGTCTTCCATTACTTCCCATAATCATCTGTGATTGGAAATAGAGAGCTGGTGCTCCATAGGGACACGACTATCCCACAGAGACTGTTGACCCGCCATAAGTGCCACCTTTGGAGGGTAGAACCCTGCCTCTGATTGGCTGCTGTTGGCACCTGTATCATCTTTCTTTCCTGTAGATTGGATGAACAGAGCCCCAGAGGGCCCCCTTCTCTTTGTGGCCCCAGAACACATCCATTCACAGTCAGCAGAACTTCCAGCCATGAGATATCTCCTCCAATGTACCATTAGGTCTGATTTCCCATCATGCTTTTCTCCAGGAGAGCTGAAGCTAGTGAACCTCACAGAGAATTTTCACCTTGATCTGACAAAACTTCACAAATACTTATGTAAATGAGGCACTTGTGGCATTTTCCTGATTTCCCTGGAACAAAGCTCCAGCCTCGCTAATTAGAGACGAGCTCAGCGATGTGGAAGGTGTTGGGTGAAGTGACCCAGGAGAAGACTCATCCTGCCTCCACCCGCCAGAGCACACGGTGATACAGACTGATTTGTGCAGCTTAAAACCACTAAATATAAAGATGGACATGCATATGGAGGAGCTGTGTTACCTGCCATTGCCAAACAATTGCTACTTCTGTCCATCCAGTCCTGAGATTCACACGACCAGCCTACTGACCTGATTTTTCTCAGCTGCAGCTAGGCAATACAGCCAGGTCACCTTATCTCCCCAGTCCAGCCTCTGATTGGACAGTGGAGGAGCAGCAACAGACTCCTAAGGTCATTGTTCTGCTCTCTCCTCCAGTCCACGTCTTCTTTGTCAGCACATGTGCATACAGGAAACCTCACTGGCTCCCAAGGGCAACTCCTCCTTCTCTCAGTCTGTGTGTTGCTGTTCATGGAGCTAGAAGAGGCTAAAAACAAGTCCAGTTTTAGTACTTAGCATCTAGCTCTAGTTACAGATAAGAGTACCTGTGTGTAGCAATAGCCCCCAAAGTAGCTGCTGGATTTTTATAGGCCCTCCTAGCCTTCCTACTGATGACCTTCACTGTAGCTGCATCCAAGCAATTCACCAACCCACTGATGGCAACAGACAGACTTCACTATCTTTAATTCTTTTCTAGGAGTTTATTGGTTCATTTATCATGGGAAGAGTGTCAGAACAAGGTCATGCAGCGTCCAGGAAGAGTGCCGGGACAAGGTCCTGCAAGCTCATGCAGACCCCACTTTGCTATGGATCCAACTTTTCTAGGGACCCAACTCTTCTAGGGACCCAATTCTACTAGGGATCTTGTTCTTCTAGAGATCCAACTCTTCTAGGGACCCAACTTTTCTAGAGACCCCACTCTTCTCAGAATCCAACTCTTCTAGGGACTTAATCTTTTCCAGGGACCCCACTCTTCTAGGGATCCAAATCTTCTAGGGACCTAACTCTACTAGTGATCCTGTTTTTCTAGAGATCCAACTCTTCTAAGGACCCAACTCTTCTAAAGACCCCACTCTTCTAGGGATCCAACTCTTCTAAGGGACCCAATTCTACTAGGAATCCTGTTCTTCTAGTGATCCAACTCTTCTAGGGACCCAATTCCACTAGGGATCCCACACTTCTAGGGACCCAACTCTTCTAGGGATCCAACTCTTCTAGGGACCCAATTCTACTAGGGACCCTGTTCTTCTAGTGATCCAACTCTTCTAGTGACCCCACACTTCTAGGGATCCAACTCTTCAAGGGACCCGACTCTTCTAGAGACCCCAATCTTCAAGGGACCCCACTCTTCAAGGGACCCAACTCTTCAAGGGACCCCACTCTTTCAGGGATTCAACTCTTCTAGGGACCCACTCTTCAAGGGACCAACTCTTCTAGAGACCCCACTCTTCCAGGGACCCCACTCTTTTAGGGATTCAGCTCTTCTGGAGACCCAAATTTTTCTAGGGATCCAACTCTTCTAGGGACCCAACTCTTCTAGGGACCCAACTCTTCCAGGGACCCAACTCTTCCAGGGACCCAACTCTTTCAGGGACCCAACTCTTCTAGGGATCCTGTTCTTCTAGGGATCCAACTCTACTAAGCATCCAACTCTTCTAGGGACCCTGGACATTCCGTGTAGACAAACTCTACCTTACCGTCCCTTCGGTTTGACCTGTAACAGGGTGACTGACAACACTGTTGGATATGTAATGTAATAACACAGCAGTTGTCACCCTGTGGACTGAGGAGTCTTATATTAAAGTGGAGTTCCACCCACTTTTACAACTCTTCAGCATCCTTCACTAAACTCTGCACTGCAAACGAATTGGATATTTTTTTTAATTTTTTTTCTCAGCACTTACTGTTTATCTGCTGTATTCATTTTTCACTTCCTCCTCCCTGGCCGCGGCCCATCGCATCATTTCCTGTTTGCAATGCCTTCTGGGAAGGGGCGACAACTTCCTCTGACACTGCCGTTGCTATGGAAACCTGATCTGAAACCTATTACACTGCTTGTGCTGCACTGAGCATGTGCGAGATCTGCAAGGATGAGATCCAGGAAGAAATACAGTCTGGCTTCAGATGCCCAGACTTAAGATGGCCACGGCCTGCTGTAAGTTTATAAAATAACAAACTACTGCTATAAACTAACAAAACAGACCTTCGTTTACAGACTAACTTTACTAGTATACATTAAGCTTGTGTATTATAGGGTTATTTTTATTTAAAAAGTATAATTTCGGACGGAACACCACTTTAATATATTGCATTAAATAGACTTTAATAAAGAGACAAACTTTAAAGCACAGCTCTGGGAAACACTTGCAAAGCAGTTACAGCAACAGGTTTATTTTTCTTCTGGAAAAAAGGTCCATCTGAATAACATCGACCATTGTGAGCCCCCCCTCCAGGCAGTGTTATATGGTTTGTCCCAACTGCTGTAACTATCACTTCTACTGGACAGCCCAGTCTGCATGTAAAGGTGGAGAAAAGTATAAATTAAGGTGTGTGGAATAAAGAAGTGACTTCATATAGTAAATGCTATCATTAGAGGAATTACCCCATTACTGCTAGCAGAATACAAGATTTGTCACTATATTGGGCTCCCCCTCCCCCGGCATTTCTTTAATGTCCTATATAGGTGTCCCTTCTCCTTGGTCTGTGTTCCATTGTGGCAGCAGATATCACACATACACTATAGAAGGGTCTTCTGTCGGTGTCGTATTTCCATTCTGCAGATATTACAGTGCAGTGCAGATATTGTCCATGACATGAATGTTTTTCTGAAATGGGGCGAAGCGTCACGGCAGTGTCATGTATTATACATGCATCTCTCCCGGCCGCTTTCACTGTGATTAAAGCAATTTAATGTCCTCCATTTTCCTCTGGACCCGGAGCGCCACTCCACTTTTGTTTCCATGTCATTCTGAATGGTGCGGGTATACAAAGGGAACAGCTGGGGGGGGGGGGGGTAGAGTGCGTCCGCTCCAGCCCCTCCACTCAGAAGTAGTGCCACAGCGGGCGTCACATTATTATGTTATTGATGTGGGAGAAAAGAAAACATGATTTGTGCTGGAACAAGCCGAGGATCTCTGAGGACGCCAACCGCCTCCCTCCGCGTTCTCCACCACAAACAGGGAAAATGGAGAATCAGACTTAACCCTCACACTGCCAAACGCGGGCACATCCGTCATTGGCAACAAGTGGTATTTCCTGCTTCTTCCCAAAACGATCGTCTGGAATTCCAGAATAATGTAAATGGCTGAGAATATCCCACGATACGCAGAATCGCAATTTGGATTCACACTTCTCTACTTCTGTGCACTGTGTAAATGCAAGAGCAATATGCGTTTTGTGTCATGCGTTTACTTGCGATATGTGAAGGCAGTTTGTACATTGTGAACCAACAACACACATGGCTGCACATTTTTTCGACACAGCACACCATAACACAGAGTGGTACATTGTGGTGCCCATCAAAATGAATGGCATTGCAATGCACCGTTGTGTGGTAGCATGCATTAGAGTGACCACTGAACACCATAATCCAAAATTGTGTTTCTTTTCACCCATAGTGGGATTAAGATTTAGGGACATTTCATGGTGTCTCCTATGATGGTCCAGCTTCTCTGGAGAGGACCATCATGCAGAGGAGGAGTTATCATGGAGGCCAGCTCTTCCTTCTTCTCATAATCACATTATGACTGTCTTGCAGTGGGAATACTGAGCCATCATTGCTGCCACCTGTTTTTATCTCACCATGATTCACTATAAGCATTGACTGAGCGCTATGGACTTCTCCGGGTCCTGAGTCACCAACCTTAGAGTAGAGGAGTGACCTTGCCTATGCTACTTTGTGTAGTTTACACCAGACATCTGGCCAACATGTCTATATAAGCTTGTTGGAGAGACCAAGGGTCGTATAGTGCCCAGGGCAAGGATCCAGAATTGCACCCCTGCCCCACTGTTAATACTTGCCATAGAATGGGTGTACCACCCTGTATCTATTCTTTGCCCCCTTGCTTCTCTGCGCCCAGGGCAGCTTCCCCTCTTGCCCACCCTGTGTCCAACCCCTGGAGATACCATTCCAAAACTATGGACATTAATATGGAGCCCCCCTCCATGGACATTAAAATGGAGCCCCACTCCATGTACATCTATATGGAGCCCACCCTCCAAGGTCATTTAAATGGTGTGTTACTCCCAGTCCACAAATATTAATATGAAGTTGTCCTCTTTGCAGCTACAACATCCTCCACTCCTCTGGGAATACGTTCCACAAGATTTTGGAGGGTGTCTGTAGATATGTGCGCCTGTTTATGAAGTCAGTTCTTCCAATGCTCCATCAAAGACCTTAATATTGTCCACCACATACCCTCAGATCCTCCATCACAAATCCTCTGTCACTGATCTTCAGATATTCTCTCACCACAGACTTTCGAATCCTTCATCACAGCTCCTCTATCACAGATCCTCAGATTCTCCATTATAGTCCTTCATATCTTCCATTACAGATCTTCCATCACAGACCCTCAGATCTTCCATCACAGACCTTCAGACCCTCCATTACAGACCCTCAGATCTTCCATCTCAGGCCTTAAGACCCTCCATCAAAGACACTCAGATCTTCCATCGCAGACCCTTAGATCTTCCATCACAGACCTTAAGAGCCTCCATCACAGACCCTCATATCTTCCATCACAGACCCTCTATTACAAACCCTCAGATCTTCCATTTCAGGCCTTAGGACCCTTCATCACAGACCCTCAGATTCTGCATCATAGACCTTCAGGTCCTCCATCACAGACCCTCAGATCTTCCACACAGACCTTAAGAGTCTCAATCACAGACCTTAAGAGTCTCAATCATAGACCCTCAGAATCTCCCTCACAGACCCTTAGATTCTCCATCACAGACCCCCCAGATTCTCCATCACAGACCCCAGATTCTTCATCACAGACCCCAGATTCTCCATTACAGACCCTCAGATCCTCCATCACAGATTCTCAATCACAGACCCTCAGATTCTCCAACACAGACCCTCAGATCTTCCATCACAGACCCTCAGATCCTCTATCACAAACCCTCAGATCCTCTATCACAAACCCTCAGATTCTGTCAGGGTTGGGCTCTCAGTTCTCCCTTCTCTGTGCTCAGGTTGCTCAGCTGTCGGTCAATTGTCAGTGCTCATCGTTCCACAGTGGCTCACCTGTTGACCATCTCCTGCTCCTCAGTCAAGTTCACAGCCAGCCCTTTCTGACTATTTAACCACTTCAATAATGGGCAGTTTCAACCCCTTCCTGCTGAGGCCAATTTTCAGCTTTCAGCGCTGTAACATTTGGTCATGCGATGCTGTAGCCAAATTTTTCCCCACAAATAGAGCTTTCTTTTGGTGGTATGTGAATATTGTACTTCCACGGCTTTGCCAATGAGGAGACCTTCTATATTGTACTTCCACGGCTTAGCCAATGAGAATACCTTCTATATTGTACTTCCACGGCTTTGCCAATGAGAAGACCTTCTATATTGTACTTCCACGGCTTTGCCAATGAGAAAAACCTTCTATATTGTACTTCCACGGCTTAGCCAATGAGAAGACCTTCTATATTCTACTTGCACTGCCTGGCCATTGAGAAGACCTTCTATACTGTACTTCCATGGCTTAGCCAATGAGAAGACCTTCTTTATTGTAATTCCACGGCTTTGCCAATGAGAAGACCTTTTATATTCTACTTCCATGGCTTAGCCAATGAGAAGACCTTCTATATTGTACTTCCAAGGCTTAGCCAATGAGAAGGCCTTCTCTATTGTACTTCCACGGCTTTGCCAATGAGAAAACCTTCTATATTGTACTTCCACAGCTTTGCCCATGAGAAGACCTTCTATATTGTACTTCCCCAGGTTAGCCAATGAGAAGACCTTCTATATTCTACTTCCACAGCTTAGCCCATGAGAAGACCTTCTATTTTGTACTTCCACAGCTTAGCTAATGAGAAGACCTTGTATATTGTACTTCCACGGCTTAGCTAATGAGAAGACCTTCTATATTGTACTTCCACGGCTTTGCCAATGAGAAGACCTTCTATATTCTACGTCCACGGCTTAGCCAATGAGAAGACCTTCTATATTCTACTTCCACGGCTTAGCCAATGAGAAGACCTTCTATAGTCTACTTCCAAGGTTTAGCCAAGGAGAAGTCCTTCTAAATCTACTTCTGTTGATTAGCCAATGAGAAGACCTTCTATATTTTATGTGCACTGCTTAGCCAATGAGAAGACCTTCTATATTCTACTTCCACGGCTTAGCCAATGAGAAGACCTTCTATATTGTACTTCCACGGCTTAGCCAATGAGAAGACCTTCTATATTGTACTTCCACGGCTTTGCCAATGAGAAGACCTTCTATATTCTACTTCCACGGCTTAGCCAATGAGAAGACCTTCTATATTGTACTTCCACGGCTTTGCCAATGAGGAGACCTTCTATATTCTACTTCCACGGCTTAGCCAATGAGAAGACCTTCTATACTGTACTTCCATGGCTTAGCCAATGAGAAGACCTTCTTTACTGTAATTCCACGGCTTTGCCAATGAGAAGACCTTCTATATTCTACTTCCATGGCTTAGCCAATGAGAAGACCTTCTATATTGTACTTCCAAGGCTTAGCCAATGAGAAGGCCTTCTCTATTGTACTTCCACGGCTTTGCCAATGAGAAAACCTTCTATATTGTACTTCCACGGCTTTGCCCATGAGAAGACCTTCTATATTGTACTTCCACAGATTAGCCAATGAGAAGACCTTCTATATTCTACTTCCACGGCTTAGCCCATGAGAAGACCTTCTATATTGTACTTCCACGGCTTTGCCAATGAAAAGACATTCTATATTCTACTTCCATGGCTTAGCCAATGAGAAGACCTTCTATATTCTACTTCCACGGCTTAGCCCATGAGAAGACCTTCTATATTGTACTTCCACAGAGAAGACCTTCTATATTCTACTTCTATAGAAGACCTTCTATATTCTACTTCCACGGCTTAGCCAATGAGAAGACCTTCTATATTGTACTTCAACGGCTTTGCCAATGAGAAGACCTTCTATATTGTACTTCCACAGCTTAGCTAATGAGAAGACCTTCTATATTCTACTTCCACGGCTTAGCCCATGAGAAGACCTTCTATATTGTACTTCCACAGCTTAGCTAATGAGAAGACCTTCTATATTCTACTTCCACAGCTTAGCCAATGAGAAGACCTTCTATATTGTACTTCCACGGCTTTGCCAATGAGAAGACCTTCTATATTGTTCTTCCACGGCTTTGCCCATGAGAAGACCTTCTATATTGTACTTCCACAGGTTAGCCAATGAGAAGACTTTTTATATTGTACTTCCACAGCTTAGCCCATGAGAAGGCCTTCTATATTGTACTTCCACAGCTTAGCCAATGAGAAGACCTTCTATATTCTACTTCCACGGCTTAGCCAATGAGAAGACCTTCTATATTCTACTTCCACGGCTTAACCAATGAGAAGACCTTCTATATTCTACTTCCATGGCTTAGCCAATGAGAAGCCCTTCTATATTGTACTTCCACGGCTTTGCCAATGAGAAGACCTTCTATATTGTACTTCCACAGCTTAGCCAATGAGAAGACCTTCTATATTCTACTTCCATGGCTTAGCCAATGAGAAGACCTTCTATATTGTACTTCCACGGCTTTGCCAATGAGAAGACCTTCTATATTGTACTTCCACAGCTTAGCCAATGAGAAGACCTTCTATATTCTACTTCCACGGCTTAGCCAATGAGAAGACCTTCTATATTGTACTTCCACAGCTTAGCCAATGAGAAGACCTTCTATATTCTACTTCCACGGCTTAGCCAATGAGAAGACCTTATATACTGTACTTCCATGGCTTAGCCAATGAGAAGACCTTCTATATTCTACTTCCATGGCTTAGCCAATGAGAAGACCTTCTATATTCTACTTCCATGGCTTTGTCAATGAGAAGACCTTCTATATTGTACTTCCACGGCTTATCCAATGAGAAGACCTTACAATGCTCAGGATGATCCCCATATCGTGTACATGCAGTGACAGGTGGAAAATATTCCATTATTGTTGTTACATGGAAATCTGGAGTTTACAAGAACCACCATGGTGGACGTTGCCAGAGTTGTGTGTAAAATCATCAACGTTCGGCCTTCTTCAATAAAGAACCCCTGTTGCTGGAGGTAATTCTAATGTGTCGTCACCCATAGCAACCAGAGTCCCCATTGCTGGGGTCACACAAATACAAGGTGGATCCTCACTGGCTAGTTTACAGATTAAATATTCAAGAATTCCAGGCATGGTAGATTATTACAGAGTTACATTGTTTCAGCTTGGACCAGCCATACCTGGCTGATGCCCCAGGAAGCTGGAAATTACTGAAGTAGACACAACTACTACACTGCTACTACACCACCACTACACTGCTACAACTCCACTACAATCCTGCTGCTACACCACTACTACGCTGCTACTATACCACTACTACACCCCTCTTACATTACTACTACACTGCTACACCATCACTACCCTGCTACAACACCACTACTACGCTGCTGCTACACCACTACTACGCTGCTACTATACCACTACTACACCCCTCTTACATTACTACTACACTGCTACACCATCACTACCCTGCTACAACACCACTACTACGCTGCTGCTACACCACTACTACGCTGCTGCTACACCACTACTACACCACCACTATGCTACTGTTACTACACCACTACTACACCCCTCCTATACTGCTACTACGTCACCCCTACACTGCTCCAACACCACTACTACATTGCTGCTACACCACTACTACACCCCTCCTACACCACTACTACACTGCTACAACACCGCTACTACGCTTCTACTACACCCCTCCTACACCACTACTATTACACTACCACCACACCGCTACAACACTGCTACTACACCACGGTTACACTCCTACTACACCATTACTACACTGTTACTACACCACTGCTACACTGATACTACACTGCCACCACACCCTCACTGCACTGTTACTACATAACTACTACACAGCTAGTTCACCACTACTACATCACGATTACATCACTACTACACAGCTACTACACCACCACTACCCTGCTACAACACCACTACTATGCTGCTACTACATCACTACTACACCCCTACTACACCACTACGCTGCTATTACTACACCCCTACTACACCCTTACTACACCACTACGCTGCTGTTACTACACCCCTACTACACCACTAGGCTGCTGTTACTAGACCACTACTACAACCCTCCTACACCACTACACTGCTACTACATCACCCCTACACTGCTACAACACCACTACTATGCTGCTGCTACTACACCACTACTACAGCCCTCCTACACCACTACTACACTGCTACTACACCACCACTATCCTGCTACAACACCACCACTATGCTGCTACTACTCCACTAGTACACCACCACTACATTGTTACTACACCCACCATTACACTGTTACTGCACCACTACTACACAGCTACTTCACCACTACTACACCACAATTACATCACTACTACACAGCTACTACACCACCACTACACTGCTACTACACCACTACTACACATCTACTACACCACTATTACAATGATCTCCACTTGTAGTAGCGGTGAAGTAGAGGCGTAGTAGTAGTGTAGTAGCGGATAAGTAGACATGTAGTAGCAGTGTAGTAGTGCTGTAGTAGGGGTGTAGTAGCAGAGTAGTAGCAGTGGAGTAAAGGTGTAGTAGTGGTGTAATACCGGTTAAGTAGACATGTAGTGGTGAGGTGGCAGTGTAGTAGTGGTGTAGTAGCAGTGTAGTAGAGTTGTAGTAGTTGTGTAGTAGTGGTTTAGTAGCAGTGTAATAGAGGTGTAGTAGTGGGGAGGTAGCAGTGTAGTAGCAGTATAGTAGTGGTATAGTAGCAGAGTAGTAGCGGTGAAGTAGAGGTGCAGTAGTGGTGTAATACCGGTGAAGTAGACATGTATTAGCAATGTATGAAGGTGTAGTAATGGGGAGGTAGCAATTTAGTAGTGGTGTAGTTGTGGTGTAGTAGCAGAGTAGTAGCTGTGAAGTAGAGGTGTAGTAGTGATGTAATACTGGTGAAGTAGACATGTAGTAGCAATGTAGGAAGGTTTAGTAGTGGTGAGGTAGCAGTGCAGTAGTGGTGTAGTAGCAGTGTAGTAGAGGTGTAATAGTGGTGAGGTAGCAGTGAAGTAGACATGTAGTAGCAGTGTAGTAGAGGTGTAGTAGTAGTGTAGTAGCAGATAAGTAGACATGTAGTAGCAGTGTAGTAGTGCTGTAGTAGGGGTGTAGTAGCAGAGTAGTAGAGTTGAAGTAGAGGTGTAGTAGTGGTGTAATACCGGTTAAGTAAACATGTAGCAGTGGAGTAGCGGTGATGTGGCAGTGTAGTAGTGGTGTAGTAGAGGTGTAGTAGTTGTGAGGTAGCAGTGTAGTAGCAGTGTAATAGAGGTGTAGTAGTGGGGAGGTAGCAGTGTAGTAGCGGTATAGTAGTGGTGTAGTAGCAGAGTAGTAGTGGTGAAGTAGAGGTGTAATAGTGGTGTAATACCGGTGAAGTAGACATGTATTAGCAATGTAGAAAGGTGTAGTAATGGGGAGGTAGCAGTTTAGTAGTGGTGTAGTAGTGGTGTAGTAGCAGAGTAGTAGCTGTGAAGTAGACGTGTAGTAGCAATGTAGGAAGGTGTAGTAGTGATGAGGTAGCAGTGTAGTAGTGGTGTAGTAGCAGTGTAGTAGAGGTGTAATAGTGGTGAGGTAGCAGTGAAGTAGACATGTAGTAGCAGTGTAGTAGTGGGGAGGTAGCAGTTTAGTAGTGGTGTAGTAGCAGAGTAGTAGCGGTGAAGTAGAGGTGTAGTAGTAGAGTAGTAGTAGTGTAGTAGCAGTGAAGTAGCAGTATAGGAAGGTGTAGTAGTGGTGAGGTAGCAGTGTAGTAGTGGTGTAGTAGCAGTGTAGTAGAGGTGTAGTAGTGGCGTAGTAGTGGTGAAGTAGAGGTGTAGTAGTGGTGAAGTAGACATGTAGTAGCAGTGTAGTAGAGGTGTAGTAGTGGGGAGGTAGTAGTGTAATAGCGGTGAAGTAGAGGTCTAGTAGAGGTGTAGTAGTGGTGTAATACCGGTGAAGTAGACGTGTAGTAGCAGTGTAGGAAGGTGTAGTAGTGGTGAGGTAGTAGTGGTGTAATAGCGGCGAAGTAGAGGTGTAGTAGTGGGGAGGTAGCAGTGTAATAGCGGTGAAGTAGAGGTCTAGTAGAGGTGTAGTAGTGGTGTAATACCGGTGAAGTAGACGTGCAGTAGCAGTGTAGGAAAGTGTAGTAGTGGTGAGGTAGTAGTGGTGTAGTAGCGGTGAAGTAGAGGTGTAGTAGTTGTGTAGTAGCGGTGAAGTAGATATGTAGTAGCAGTGTAATAGGTGTGCAGTAGTGTGGAGGTAGCAGTGTAGTAGTGGTGTAGTAGCGGTGAAGATGAGGTGTAGTAGTGGTGTAGTAGTGGTGAAGTAGACATGTAGTAGCAGTGTAGTAGAGGTGTAGTAGTGGGGAGGTAGCAGTGTAGTAGTGGTGTAGTAGAGGTGTAGTAGTGGTGTTTACTTCAGTGATTTCCAGCATTCAGAGCATCGTCCAGGTTGGGTATCTACATAGTGGGTCCAAGCTGGAACAATGTAACTATCTAATAACCTCAATACCTGGAATTCTTCTTTGACTTTTCAAAATAAGAAGTCTTGATTGTAGAAGTCTTCACATGTGGGGGGTCCAGGGAGAACCTTCCGCACTCCATGTATAGAGTAGTATACCTCGGGTAGTGTGTATGGTGACGTATTGTAGCACTTTCTATGGCCCGGTCCTGCGGGATGGTGACATGTCTGACTACAGAAGGAGTTAATCGGCACATTTTTGGCGGTGACTCAGAAGCGGTGATTCACCGACTTGGCTCATAAACAAGGAATGGATTGGGCTCCCCAGCTGACAGCAGCTGCTGCAAGATTTAACGCCGAGCCAAACAGACGTGACCGCGAGGACGGGGGACACGGTGACATCTTCCCAGGAAAAGCCACCGGCTCCGGCGCTGATAACCCACAAATCACCGTCATTATTAGCTGCTTATCAAAAGCCGGTGTCAAATCAGCCGAGCTCTCGGCACTGCGGATTAAACCTCTCACCATGCACATCGAGCGCCCACCGCCGCGTGTATTGATGGCGACTCGCATACTATCTGTACAAATAAAAACTCAGCTGGATTAATCTGCCCTAAATACCCCCCCCAATACCCCCCCCCCAACCCACCCCCCCCCCACCACGCTCATTTCACTCAGTGCAGAACAATCATTTCCTTTTCTACTAAATATTCAAATCCTCAATTTCTGCTTCAAAGAAAACCAGACGCGGTGCAGGCTGCAAAATACAAATGGTTTTGGAAGTGAAAAATCCAGAGGAATCAGCCTAACCCAAACTTCACCATACCATCCCAAACTCCACGTCATCATCCTGAACTTCACCATATCATCCCAAATTTTACCATATCATCCTAACCTTCTCCATATCATCCCAACCTTCTCCATATCATCCCAACCTTCTCCATATCATCCCAACCTTCTCCATATCATCCCAACCTTCTCCTTATCATCCCAACCGTCTCCATATCATCCCAACCGTCTCCAAATCATCCCACACCCCACTGTATCATCTCAAACTTCACCATATCATTCCAAATGCCACCATATCATCCCAAAGTTCACCATATCATCCCAACCTTCTCCATATCATCCCAACCTTCTCCATATCATCCCAACCTTCTCCATATCATCCCAACCTTCTCCAAATCATCCCACACCCCACTGAATCATCTCAAACTTCACCATATCATTCCAAATGCCACCATATCATCCCAAAGTTCACCATATCATCCCAAAGTTCACCATGCTATCCCAAACTCCACTATATCATCCCAAACTTCTCAATATCCTCCCAAACTCCACCATACCATCCCAAACTCCATCATATCATTCCAAACTCCACCAAATCATCCCAAACACCACAATATAATCCCAAACATCACAATATAATCAAAATTCCACTGCATCGTCCCAAACTCAACCAGATCATCACAAACTCCATCATATCATCCCAAACTCCACCATATCATCTCAAACTCCACAGTATCATCCCAAACTCCACCATACAATCCCAACCTCCACCATATTATCCCAAACTTCACAGTATCATCCCAATCCTTACTGTATCATCCCAAACACCACAATATCATAGCAAACTCCATCATATAATCCCAAACTCCGCAATACCAACCAAAACTCCACCATATCATCCCAAACTTCGCAATATCATCCCAAACTTCAAAGTATCATCCCAATTCTTACTGTATCATCCTAAACCTCACAGTATGATCTCGAACTCTATCATATCATCTCAAACTTCACCATATCATCCCAAACATTACAATGTCATCCCAAACATTACAATATCATCCCAAACTTCACAGTATGATCCAGAACTCTATCATATCATGCCAAACGTTACCATATCATCCCAAACTCCACCAAATCATCCCAAACTTCACCATATCAACCCAAACACCACCATACCATCCCAAACTCCACCATATCATCAGAAAATCCATCATATAATCCCAAACTCCACCATATCATCCCAAGCACCACCATACCATCCCAAACTCCAACATATATTATCATCCCAAACTCCACCATACCATCCCAAACTCCATCATTTCATCCCAAACTCCATCATGTCTTTCTTAACTCCACGTATCATCCTGAACCTTACCATATTATTCCACATTTTCCCATTTCATTCCAAACATCATCTTATCATTTTAAAAACTTCACTATATAATTCCAAACTTCACAGAATCATCCCAAACTCCACCATATTATCCCAAAATTCACCATAACAACCCAAACGTCACCATATTATCTTAAATTTCACCATATCATCCTAACCTTCTCCACATCATCCCACACCCCACCGTATCATCTCAAAGTTCACCATATCATTCCAAATGCCATCATATCATCCCAAAGTTCACCATATCATCCCAAACTTCACCATATGATCCCAAACTCCACCATATGATCCCAAACTCTCCCATACCATCCCAAACTCCATCATGTCATTCCAAACTCCATCATGTCATCCCAAACTCTACCATATCATCCTAAACTTTACCATATTGTTACACATTACATTATATTCCAAACATCTTCTTATCATTCAAAACTTCACATTATAAGCCAAACTTTACAGTATCATCCCAAACGCCACCATATCATCCCAAAATTCACCATATTAACCCAAACTTAACCATATTATCCCAATTTTCACCTTATCATCCTACACTTCTCCATATCATCCAACAGTCAACTATATCATCTCATACTTTACCATATCATTCCAAATGCCACCATATCATCCCAAATGTAATCATATTATCCCAAACTCCACTATATCATCCCAAGCTTCTCCATATCCTCCTAAACTTCACAGTATCATCCCAAACACCACAATATCATCCCAAACTTCATCATATAATCCCAAACTCCACCACATCATCTCAAACTCAACCAAATCATCACAAACTCCATCATATCATCCCAAACTCCACCATATCATCCCAAACTCCACCATATCATCACAAACTCCATAATATTATTCCAAAATCCATCATACCATCCCAAACTCCACCATATCATCCCTAACTTCACAGTATAATCTCAAACTCTATCATATCATCCCAAACTTCACCATATCATCCCAAACATTACAATATCATCCCAATACTTACCCTATCCACCCAAACGTCACAGCAAGATCCCAAACGCTACCATATCATCCCAAACTTCACCATATCATCCCAAACATTACAATACCATCCCAATCCCTACCATATCATCCCAAACTGGATCCCGTATGATCAAAACTCTATCATATCATCCCAAACGCCACCAAATCATCCCAAACGCCACCATGTCATCACAAAATCCAGCATATCATCCACAACTCCACCATACCATCCCAAACTCCAACATATCATATTATCATCCCAAACTCCACCATATCATCCCAAAATTCACCATATTAACCCAAACCTAACCATATTATCCCAATTTTCACCTTATCATCCTACACTTCTTCACATCATCCAACAGTCAACTGTATCATCTCATACTTTACCATATCATTCCAAATGCCACCATATCATCCTAAATGTAATCATATTATCCCAAACTCCACTATATCATCCCAAGCATCTCCATATCCTCCCAAACTTCACAGTATCATCCCAATCCTTACCGTATCATCCCAAACACCACAATATTATCCCAAACTTCATCATATAATCCCAACCTCCACCATATCATTCCAAACTCAACCAAATCACACAAACTCCATCATATCATCCCGAACTCCACCATATCATCACAGACTCCATCATATTATTCCAAAATCCATCATACCATCCCAAACTCCACAATATCATCCCTAACTTCACAGTATCATCCAAATCCTTACTGTATCATCCCAAACCTCACAGTGTGATCTCAAACTCTATCATATCATCCCAGACTTCACCATATCATCCCAAACATTACAATATCATCCCAATCCCTACTGTATCATCCCAAACTGGATCCTGTATGATCAAAACTCTATCATATCATCCTAAACTTCACCATATTATTCCAAACTCCACCAAATCATCCCAAACGCCACCATATCATCACAGAATCCAGCATATCATCCAAAACTCCACCATACCATCCCAAACTTCAACATATCATATTATCATCCCAAACTCCATCATTTTATCCCAAACTCCATTATGTCATCTTAAACTCCACCATATCGTGTTAAACTTAACCATATTGTTCCACATTTTCCAGATTTATTCCAAACATCATCTTATCAGTCAAAACTTCACTATATAATTCCAAACTTCACACAATCATCCCAAACTCCACAATATCATCCCAAAATTCACCATATTATCTTAAATTTCACTATATCATCCTAACCGCCTCCATATCATCCCACACCGCACCGTATCATCTCAAAGTTCACCAAATCATTCCAAATGTCATCATATCATCCCAAAGTTCATCATAGTATCCCAAACTTCTCCATATCATCCCAAAGTTCACCATATGATACCAAACTCCACCATTTGATCCCAAACTCCCCTATACCATCCCAAACTCCATTATGTCATCCCAAACTCCATCATATCATCCCAAACTTCACCATATCATCCCAAACGTCGACCTATATCCACAAAATTCATCATATCACCCCACACCCCCATATCTTCCCAAATTTCACCATATCATTCCAAATGCCACTGTATCATTCCAAACTTCACCATACCATCCTAAACTTTAACCGATATCCACAAACTTCACCATATCATCCCAACCCTCACCATATCACTTCACCATATCATCCCAAACTTTAACACATCATCCCAAGCTTCAACCTATAACCACAAAATTTGCCATATCATCCCACACCCAGCCATATCTTCTCAAATTTCACGATATCATTCCAAATGCCACCATATCATCCCATACTTCAACCTACAACCTATAGCTATAACCACAAACTTCACCATATTATCCTACACCCCACCATATCATCCCAAACTTCACCATATCATTCCAAACTCCACCGTATCATCCCAAACTTCACCATATCATCCCAAGCTTCAGTATATCACACAAAACTGCACCATATAATCCCTAACTTCACCATATCCCAAACTCCATCATATCATCCCAAACTCCATCATATCATCCCAAACTCCACCATTCCACCCCAAACTCCACCATATCTCCCATAACTTTACTATATAATTCCGAATGCCACCATATCATCCCAAACTTCATCATACCATCCTGAACTTCACCACATCATCCCAATCTTCACCATATCCTTCAGAAACTTCACCTTATCATCCTAAACGTTACCATATTATTCCAAAATTTCCGATTCCATTCCAAATATCATTTTATCATTCAAAGCTTCACCATATAATCCCAAATGTTACCATATCCCCTAAAGTTCACTGTTTCGTTCCAAATCTCATTTTATTATCTGTGATAGGGAGGCCAGACAAATCTACTGGTTGTGTCCAGGATGGAGATACTGTATATACTTGTCCCGGGTTCAGGCAGCGTGCAGATAGGTTCTCTTGTTTTCCTGTGTAGTGAGCTGAGAGGTTAAGGAGCCCAGCTGAAGCAGGTCTGAGTACTCCGTGCTCTACCAAACTCCCAGTCTTCTTAAGGAGGATGCTACTCCTTGGAACTTGTTATCTGTGCATGGCAGACTGGAGAGCATTGACAACCAGAACCTGTTTGGTGACAACCAAATCTTGTGTGGTGAGACAAAGCCTGTGTGGTGACAATCAGAACCTGTCTGGTCCTCACCAAGACCTGCGGTCCGCTGTGCCGATTACTGGAGTTGTGGACTCATGCAGGGGTCACCACCCCCCTGTTGCCGGACAGTTCCCTCACATCTCAAACTTCAATTATCACCCCAAACCATACCTCAGGTCATATTACACAAAATGCCTAAGTTCCAGCAAAAAAGACCTAATTCAAAGGAGCTATATATCAAACGTCTTCCACAATTTAGGAAAGGGTTAGATCCTCTATCAAACTTTATTATTCTCTATGTCCCTATTGGGGTGATTCCCCTCAATTCCTGTCCTCCATCTCCAATTTGGACAAAAGCATATTTTAGCAGAGTGGGGCATGGGTAGAACTTCTGAAAATGTATTTATTACTGTCTGTATCTTTCTGACCCAATGAAACACACACTACCATTCCCTAAATGGGTGTCACGGTGACAGGAAGTGGAGGAAACTCTCCTATGGGGTCACAGATAGATATGAAAACCCACCAAAGATGTTAAGTCTTCCCCACACCATCCAGAACAACAAAACAACTGATGGCTCTCTGTGTCTCATCCCTAGAGGTCTCTATGGATCTCTGTGTGTCAACCCTGGAGGTCTCTATGGATCTTGGTGTCATCTCTTGATGTCTCTATGGATCGCTGTGTGTCATCCTTGGAGGTCTCTATGGCTCTCTGTGTCTCATCTCTAGAGGTTTTTATGGATCTCTGTGTGTCAACCCTGGCGGTCTCTATGGATTTCTGTGTGTCATTCTTGAAGGTCTCTGTGGATCTTCCTTGGAGATCTCTATGCATCTCTGTGTGTAATCCTTGAAAGTCTCTATGGATCTATGTGTGTCACCCTTGGAGATCTCTATGAATCTCTGTGTGTCATCTCTTGAGGTCTCTATGGATCTCTGTGCATCATCTCTTAAGGACTCTATGGATCTTGGTGTCATCTCTTGAGGTCTCTATGGATCCTGGTGTCATCTCTTGAGGTCTCTATGGATCTCTGTGTCTCATCACTGGGGGTCTCTATGGATCTCTGTGTCTAATCCATGGAGGTCCCTATGGATCTCAGCGTGTCATCTCTTAAAGTCCCTATGGATCTCTGTGTGTCATCCCTGGAGGTCTCTATGGATTTCTGTGTGTAATCTCTTGAGGTCTCTACGGATCTCTGTGTGTCATCTCTTGAGGTTTCTATGGATCATAGTGTCATCTCTTGAGGTCTCTATGGATCCTGGTATCATCTCTGGAGGTCTCTATGGATCTCTATGTGTCATCCCTGGGGGTCTCTATGGATCTCTGTGTGTCATCCCTGGAGGTCTCTATGGATCTCTGTGTTATACTTGGTGGTCTCTATGAATCTCTGCATGTCATTTCTTGAGGTCTCTGTTGATTTTTGTGTGTCATCTCTTGAGGTCTCTATGGATCTCTGTTTCATCTTTGGAGGTGTCTATGGATTTCTGTGTCTCATCTCTAGAGGTCCCTATGGATCTATATGTGTCATCCTTGGAGGTCTCTATGGATCTCTGTGTCATCCTTGAAGGTCTCTATGGATCTCAGTGTGTCATCTCTTGAGGTCTCTATGAATCTCTGTGTGTCATCCTCGGAGGTCTCTATAGATCTCTGTGTGTCATCTCTTAAGGTCCCTATTGATCTCTGTGTCTCATCCCTTGAGGTCCCTATTGATCTCTGTGTCTCATCTCTTGAGGTCTCTATGGATTTCTGTGTCATCCTTGGAGTTCTCTATGGATCTCGGTGTCTCATCCTGGGAGGTCTCTAGATCTTTGTGTGTCATCTTTGGAAGTCTCTGCTGTTAGAAATCACAGGGCACCATACAGCCTACAGCCACCTGATTGTAGTGGGTTCTCAATATGCCTGCTCGCTGCCTGTCAAATGTTCTCTGAAGAGCGATCCAAATGCTGACTGCTCTTGTGCAAAGCAGATGTGAACAAGGCCTTCCCCAGTTCTTTTCTCTGCAGCCTCAGCTACACTGTACAGTGAATGAATGGGAAGCATTCTGTCCTGAGCGGCTTCCTGTTCATTCACAAACACAGTTTCAGTGATGAATGGACAGAGGAGCTATCAGTATGGATCACTCACTGTGTTCATTCAGGAAAAGAAGGGGCCAGTAAATTACCACTTTATCGGCCCTTTCCTGTGCTCTTCATCCTGAAACGATCTCTATGTGCCCACAGAAGCTGGAGCGGAGAGGAGGAAAGCTGGTAGCGCTGCAGGGGAGGGGGGCACAAAGGGGGGCACAAAGGGGGGCCCCAGACAGTAGGTGTAAGGGGTGTATATTAGAACTGATCCCCCTCAAGCACAGCTGGAGGGAGAGAGCCGGCAGCGCTGCACAGGGATCCACAAGAGTCTCAAGGCAATACAGCCGGCCCTTCTGCTCAGCAGGTTCCCGGGCCCCTCTTTTGAACTGCTGGGGCCCTGAGCTATGAACAACTGGTGACACCTATATAGCACTATGGTCAATCAGAGACACTCATACTGGGCTATGGCCAGGTGGTGACACCCATACAGCACTATGGTCAGTCAGAGAAACTCATACTGGGCTATGGTCAGCGGGTGACACCCATGCGGGGCTATGGTCTGTAGGTGACACCCATGTGGGGCTTTGGTCACCAGGTGACACCCATGCGGGGCTATGATCAGCAGATGACAACCATGCAGGGCTATGATCAGCAGATGACAACCATGCGGGGCTATGATCAGCGATCAGCCGATGACACCCATGCGGCAGAGCATACATTGTACTATACACAGAGCACACATTGTACTATACACAGAGCACACATTATACACAGAGCTCAGATTGTACTATACACAGAGCTCACATTGTACCATACACAGAGCACACATTATACACAGAGATCACATTATACACAGAGCTCACATTGTACTATACACAGAGCACACATTATACACAGATCTCACATTATACACAGAGCTCACATTGTACTATTCACAGAGCACACATTCTACTATACACAGAGCACACACTAGACACAGAGCACACAGTATACACAGAGCACACATTATACACAGAGCTCACATTGTACTATTCACAGAGCACACATTGTAGTATACACAGAGCACACATTATACACAGAGCACACATTGTACTATACACAGAGCACACATTGTACTATACACAGAGCACACATTATACTATACACAGAGCACACATTGTACTATACACAGAGCACACATTATACACAGAGCTCACATTATACACAGAGCACACATTGTACTATACACAGAGCTCACATTATACACAGAGCACACATTGTACTATACACAGAGCTCACATTATACACAGAGCACACATTATACACAGAGCACCCATTATACACAGAGCACACATTGTACTATTCACAGAGCACACATTATACACAGAGCACACATTATACACAGAGCACCCATTATACACAGAGCACACATTGTACTATTCACAGAGCACACATTATACACAGAGCACACATTGTACTATACACAGAGCTCACATTATACACAGAGCACACATTGTACTATACACAGAGCACACATTATACTATACACAGAGCACACATTGTACTATACACAGAGCACACATTATACACAGAGCACACATTATACACAGAGCACACATTATACTATACACAGAGCACACATTATACACAGAGCACACATTATACTATACACAGAGCACACATTATACTATACACAGAGCACACATTGTACTATACACAGAGCACACATTATACACAGAGCACACATTATACACAGAGCACACATTATACTATACACAGAGCACACATTATACTATACACAGAGCACACATTATACTATACACAGAGCACACATTATACACAGAGCACACATTATACACAGAGCACACATTATACTATACACAGAGCACACATTATACACAGAGCACACATTATACACAGAGCACACATTATACTATACACAGAGCACACATTATACACAGAGCACACATTGTACTATACACAGAGCGCACATTATACACAGAGCACACATTATACACAGAGCACACATTATACTATACACAGAGCATACAGCTGGCAGTTCAGCACCTGGACAGCTCCGCACTCACGTCTCCGCTCTTCATCCAGTAATACCGACACCCCGCTCATCATATGACACCGGGAGGAGGATGAGGAGCGGGGACACCGGGACTGAGTGACACCTCCTCTACCATCACCGACACCACACAGCATACTCCTCTCTCATCTGGCTTCTCTTCTCCCCTACAAACACTGACAACTTACCGGAGGAATCTCCGACCTCACAACCCGCAGGGGGGCTACTCACCGCTCTGGGGTCCGGGGTGCTGCAACTGGGGGGTGCACTGAGTGCTGAGAGCTGGCGGGTCTGCATTCATGTTTTGGATTCCACGAATTGGGGTACCACACCGATCTTCTTTATGACTTTGGAGTCTGTTCCGATCTGCCCATGACCTGGGGGGGCAACTGTGATCTTCTGGATCTATGACTTGGGGTACTACATTGATCTTCTGGATCCCATGACCTGGGGTCTAAACTGTTCATCTGGATCGAATGACCTGGGAATGTACTCTTCTTCTGGATCCCATGACATAATCTCAGATCTGATCCTCTGGATCCCATGACCTATGGTCTACCCTGATCTTCTGGATCTATGACTTGTGGGTGTTTACTGATTTTATGGATGCATGACTTGGGTGTGTTTACCAATTTTCTGGATCTATGACTTGGGGGACTTTACTGATTTTTTGGATCTATGACTTGGGGGTCTGCACAGATTTTCTAGATTCCATGATCTAGGATGTAAACTGTTCTCCTGGATTCCTTGACATAACCTCTGCTCTGATATTCTTGGTTTCATGACCTGGGAGGGTGGACAGATATTTTCAGGATCCCATGTCTTGGGTTGCTGTACTGATCTTCTGGATTCCATGAGCTGTATTGCTACACAGATGTTCTGGATTTCATGACTTGAGGGTCTCCTCTGATCTTCTAAAATTCATGACCTTGGAGGTGGCACAGATTTTTGCACACCATGACCTGGGGTGCTGCACTAATTTCCTGGATGCCATGACCTCCAGGATTGCAGGGTGGTCCTGGCTGCACTGACCTGGGCTCTCTATATCTTGGAACTATAGAGAAGACTGCACTGTTGGATTTTTTTGAATGGAGGGGGTGGTGTGGCTCTAGCTTGGCACACCAGGATGGGGTGAGGTGGAGCAATGAGCACCTGTGGCATGTGTAATATCATGCAGTAGCACTGTATTGCCATGTGAACAGCTCCTGGCACCAGGGACATTTAGAGGAGCTTCTTCTCTCACCAGCTCTTGAGGGATTTCTGTAGCCCAATATGATCCTGTGTAATATCAGTGCAGTCAGAGACTGGGGCTCCTTCTTGTCCCAAATCCTGCCCAGATTCAACAAGACATTCCGCCTGGTGCACCAGGGCATCAACACAGTGGAGGCAACAACTAGCTCAGTGGTGAGTGTCCTCCAGGAGCCAGAGTCTCCCACCTACCTGCCCAGCACTGAGCGCATGACTGAGGGCAACTTCACCACCAGCCTAGAGAGGCTTTTTCACTACCCCTACCCTGACACTGAGGAGGAACAGCTGTACAAAGACTACAAACCACCCCCCAAGGAGCCAGTACCCTTGCCACGGGCTGTGCTTTATCTACTGATGGCAGCGTTGGTCATGGTGGCTGTTGTATATGCCATTGTTGGCCACCTCATCAAGGATCTTGTCCATGACTTTATAGGTAAGGAGACCTGGCACTGCCAACAGTCTAGGTTGGCATCAGATAATAAAGAGGGCACAATGTGGCATAGCAGGGTCAGCAGGTCCACTGAAAGCACTACAGGGGTCAATGGGTTCCATCATGTGACCAAACTTTACATCAACTTTATGAGCACCAGAATCCAGCAGAATGCCAACCATGCTTCTATTGCGTTGTACATCTGTCACTTCTTTCATTGCATTTCACTTGTGTTTCCATTGTGACACATCATGTACTATTTACTATATATGAAATAATGATTCATTTCTAATATTGATCTGAGTGGATCCAAATCTTCTGAGCAAACCTGAAAAAATGTCATATCCGGAGAATTCCTTGACAATAACCCATGCAGATTTTCCCCTCTTACCAGTTACATTGTAATTACATTATATTATCTTACATTATATTATATTATCTTTAATTGTTCTGGGGATTCTAATCACTTCACATGTCTAATGAACTGTAAATTAGCTTAAGTTTGGATGGAGGTTCTGACAAATGTGTTACAGTCTATTGACACCCTCCCTCTCCCCCAGCACTGAACCTGGCAGGGTGTCAGAGAGTGAGAGTGGCAGCAGAGATGTCATGGTGGGCTCAGCTGATAAGGCTGCTATGTATTCATGTGACATTGGCATCCCTGACTGTGACACCAATTATAGGTCTGTGTGACAGCTCTGGTTGTGGGATCATTTGGGCATCTATCCTAACAGGTGAAACAGAGAAACCAAACATGGTGGTGCCGGTGACAGCAAAGAGAAATTGGCTCAAATCTCAGCTGTTCCGGTTACTTCACTGGAAACACAGGATCTACATAAGAATTAAATACGGGCTTTGACACCAATAATTTAATTATCAATGAATTCCCATATGAGAAGACCTATGAAATGTCTATGTATAGAGTGCTGGGGGTGTAGTGTTCTATGTATAGAGTGTAATAGAATTGTATTATGATGGTGACCAGTGGTGGGTCATGTTGGGGGGGGGTGTAGTGTTCTATGTATAGAGTGTAATAGAATTGTATTATGATGGTGACCAGTGGTGGGTCATGTTGGGGGTTTAGTGTTCTATGTATAGAGTGTAATAGAATTGTATTATGATAGTGACCAGTGGTGGACATGTTGGGGGTGTAGTGTTCTATGTATAGAGTGTAATAGAATTGTATTATGATGGTGTCCAGTGGTCGGTCATGTTGGGGGTGTAGCGTTCAATGTATAGAGTGTAATAGAATTGTATTATGATGGTGACCAGTGGTCGGTCATGTTGGGGGGTGTAGTGTTCTATGTATAGAGTGTAATAGAATTGTATTATGATGGTGACCAGTGGTGGGTCATGTTGGGGGTGTAGTGTTCTATGTATAGAGTGTAATAGAATTGTATTATGATGGTGACCAGTGGTGGGTCATGTTGGGGGTGTAGTGTTCTATGTATAGAGTGTAATAGAATCGTATTATGATGGTGTCCAGTGGTGGGTCATGTTGGGGGTGTAGTGTTCTATGTATAGAGTGTAATAGAATCGTATTATGATGGTGTCCAGTGGTGGGTCATGTTGGGGGTGTAGTGTTCTATGTATAGAGTGTAATAGAATTGTTTTATGATGGTGTCCAGTGGTGGGCCATGTTGGGGGATGTAGTGTTCTATGTATAGAGTGTAATAGAATTGTATTATGATGGTGTCCAGTGGTCGGTCATGTTGGGGGGGTGTAGTGTTCTATGTATAGAGTGTAAATGAATTGTATTATGATAGAGACCAGTGGTGGATCATGTTGGGGGTGTAGTGTTCAACGTATAGACTGTAATAGAATTGTATGATGATGGTGACCAGTGGTGGACATGTTGGGGGGTGTAGTGTTCTATGTATAGAGTGTAATAGAATTGTATTATGATGGTGACCAGTGGTGGGACATGTTGGGGGGTGTAGTATTCTATGTATAGACTGTAATAGAATTGTATTATGATGGTGACCAGTGGTGGGTCATGTTGGGGGTGTAGTGTTCTATGTATAGAGTGTAATAGAATCGTATTATGATGGTGTCCAGTGGTAGGCCATGTTGGGGGGGTGTAGGGTTCTATGTATAGACTGTAATAGAATTGTATTATGATGGTGTCCAGTGGTAGGTCATGTTGGGGGGGGGGGTGTAGTGTTCTATGTATAGAGTGTAATAGAATTGTTTTATGATGGTGTCCAGTGGTCGGTCATGTTGGGGGGGGTGTAGTGTTCTATGTATAGAGTGTAATAGAATTGTATTATGATGGTGTCCAGTGGTGGGTCATGTTGGGGGTGTAGTGTTCTATGTATAGAGTGTAATAGAATTGTTTTATGATGGTGACCAGTGGTGGGTCATGTTGGGGGTGTAGTGTTCTATATATAGAGTGTAATAGAATTGTATTATGATGGTGTCCAGTGGTCGGTCATGTTGGGGGTGTAGTGTTCTATGTATAGAGTGTAATAGAATTGTACTATAATGGTGTCCAGTGGTGGGTCATGTTGGGGGGTGTAGTATTCTATGTATAGACTGTAATAGAATTGTATTATGATGGTGACCAGTGGTGGGTCATGTTGGGGGTGTAGTGTTCTATGTATAGAGTGTAATAGAATCGTATTATGATGGTGTCCAGTGGTAGGTCATGTTGGGGGGTGTAGTGTTCTATGTATAGAGTGTAATAGAATTGTATTATGATGGTGTCTAGTGGTAGGTCATGTTGGGGGGTGTAGTGTTCTATGTATAGAGTGTAATAGAATTGTATTATGATGGTGTCCAGTGGTCGGTCATGTTGGGGGGGGGTGTAGTGTTCTATGTATAGAGTGTAATAGAATTGTTTTATGATGGTGTCCAGTGGTCGGTCATGTTGGGGGGGGGGGGTGTAGTGTTCTATGTATAGAGTGTAATAGAATTGTATTATGATAGTGACCAGTGGTGGACATGTTGGGGGGTGTAGTGTTCTATGTATAGAGTGTAATAGAATTGTATTATGATGGTGACCAGTGGTCGGTCATGTTGGGGTGTAGTGTTCTATGTATAGAGTGTAATATAATTGTATTATGATGGTGACCAGTGGTGGGTCATGTTGGGGGTGTAGTGTTCTATGTATAGAGTGTAATAGAATTGTATTTAGATGGTGACCAGTGGTGGGTCATGTTGGGGGGGGGGGGGTGTAGTGTTCTATGTATAGAGTGTAATAGAATTGTATTGTGATAGTGACCAGTGGTGGGTCATGTTGGGGGTGTAGTGTTCTATGTATAGAGTGTAATAGAATTGTATTAGGATGGTGACCAGTAGTGGGTCATGTTGGGAGGTGTAGTGTTCTATGTATAGAGTGTAATATAATTGTATTATGATGGTGACCAGTGGTGGATCATGTTGGGGGTGTAGTGTTCTATGTATAGAGTGTAATATAATTGTATTATGATGGTGACCAGTGGTGGATCATGTTGGGGGTGTAGTGTTCTATGTATAGAGTGTAATAGAATTGTATTTAGATGGTGACCAGTGGTGGACATGTTGGGGGGTGTAGTGTTCTATGTATAGAGTGTAATAGAATTGTATTATGATGGTGTCCAGTGGTGGGTCATGTTGGGGGGGGTGTAGTGTTCTATGTATAGAGTGTAATAGAATTGTATTATGATGGTGTCCAGTGGTAGGTCATGTTGGGGGGTGTAGTGTTCTATGTATAGAGTGTAATATAATTGTATTATGATAGTGACCAGTGGTGGATCATGTTGGGGGTGTTGTGTTCTATGTATAGAGTGTAATAGAATTGTATTATGATGGTGTCCAGTGGTAGGTCATGTTGGGGGGTGTAGTGTTCTATGTATAGAGTGTAATATAATTGTATTATGATAGTGACCAGTGGTGGATCATGTTGGGGGTGTTGTGTTCTATGTATAGAGTGTAATAGAATTGTATTTAGATGGTGACCAGTGGTGGACATGTTGGGAGGTGTAGTGTTATTTGTATAGAGTGTAATAGAATTGTATTATGATGGTGTCCAGTGGTGGGTCATGTTGGGGGGGTGTAGTGTTCTATGTATAGAGTGTAATAGAATTGTATTATGATGGTGTCCAGTGATGGATATGTTGAGAGGTGTAATGTTCTATGTATAGAGTTTAATAGAATTGTATTTAGATGGTGTCCAGTGGTGAGTCATGTTGGGGGGGGGGGGTGTAGTGTTCTATGTATAGAGTGTAATAGAATTGTATTGTGATAGTGACCAGTGGTGGGTCATGTTGGGGGTGTAGTGTTCTATGTATAGAGTGTAATATAATTGTATTATGATGGTGACCAGTGGTGGATCATGTTGGGGGTGTAGTGTTCTATGTATAGAGTGTAATATAATTGTATTATGATGGTGACCAGTGGTGGGACATGTTGGGGGGTGTAGTGTTCTATGTATAGAGTGTAATAGAATTGTATGATGATGGTGACCAGTGGTGGACATGTTGGGGGGTGTAGTGTTCTATGTATAGAGTGTAATAGAATTGTATTATGATGGTGACCAGTGGTGGATCATGTTGGGGGGTGTAGTGTTCTATGTATAGAGTGTATTAGAATTGTATTATAATGGTGTCCAGTGGTGGATCATGTTGGGGGTGTAGTGTTCTATGTATAGAGTGTAATAGAATTGTATTATGATGGTGTCCAGTGGTGGGTCATGTTGGGGGGGTGTAGTGTTCTATGTATAGAGTGTAATAGAATTGTATTATGATGGTGTCCAGTGATGGATATGTTGGGAGGTGTAATGTTCTATGTATAGAGTTTAATAGAATTGTATTATGATGGTGACCAGTGGTGGGTCATGTTGGAGGGTTTAGTGTTCTATGTATAGAGTGTAATAGAATTGTATTATAATCATGTCCAGTAGTCAGTCATTTCGGGAGTGTAGTAATGAGTATAAAAAAAATATTTCATTGTGATATGTTAATAGAAACATACCCCCCCCCCCCTGTTTTCTTTCTGTGTATCCAGTTTTCAGGATTTGAGAGATCTATCTGAAATATTCAATAGAAATAGGTCAGGTGTATGAGGGTTTTCTGTATTCCTCGGTAGACTGGATGTGTCAGACTCCGCTCTCTGGATGTCTTTATTCTTTATATATATTCTTTTTATTCTTGGTGTGTGAAAAGAAAATCACATGAAACTTGTAGATTTTTTTTTTTGTTTTTATTTTTTGGCTTTTTTTTCTGTCTCCAGTTTTCATATCACAGATGGTGGAGTGTGACCGATCAAACCGTGTTCCTGTCTGTTGGCAAAGTGTATGAACACAAGCAACTGCCGCAGATGGATACAGATATCTTAGCTGCATTTGAGGTATCAAGATAGGTTAGAATAGCTTACTTTTTTGTGGGTAGATAAGAAGAGAAAACCTGTTCCTTCTGTAGCACTTACAGTACCCCCTAAGAAATCGGGTCACCTGTTCCCAGAGCCCACAACTCTGTAATGCCCTCCGACATACAGGGGCTGAAGAGGGCTTGTGCTTAGTGCAAGACTACAGAGCATAGATATGGACTGGAGAAAACTGCTTTCACAGCTTTCTCCAGGTTTTGGTATTCCGTCATGGGGCTCTGTAGTTTGGAGGTTCCACAGTGTCTTGGGTGGGACGGGATCACCAACCCTGTGTCCAGATTTTGCAGATGACCAGCAGGGTGTGTGGTCAGGTGAGCACAGCCCTTATAATGAGTTTATGGGAATACCTCAGTGCTCCCAGTTGGAGACTGCTCCACACCAAGAGACAGGAGGTCTCCAGGAGTCAGAGGGGCTGCAGGAGGCAGCCAGAATATGTGTGACTTCAAGAGGCAGTGAAACAGCCTGAGGACTAAGGCCAGAGCAGAGCTGTGGGCGCTAAATTAAAGCCGTCCACACTGAAGGATCCAGTGGTCTTTGTGACCAGGATACAGAGCAGAAGTACTGCTACAGAGAGCCAGGTGGGCTAGCATTTTCTGTTGTGTGTATTTGCTGGAGAATAACCCCTGCGTGAGAAACCATTATGTTATGGACTTTTATTTGCCTTTTTAATAAAAATGGGCTACCATGCCCTAAAATACAGTTCCTGACTGGTTTGAATCACTGGCAAAAGCATCTACTACGAGAGCTAAACAACCTCCAACTTTACAATAAATATTACTACAATGACCAAATTAATGGAAATGGCAACAAACCCTCAAAACAAGTAAAACAGTAGCAAATAGGATATAATGCCAGTGGTCCAGAGGATGACCCCTAAGCCCTATACTTAAGATGGTTCTTCCTAAGGGGTAGTTCATTTAACTCTCCTTGTGTCACAGGTAAGGAGCAAGGTTTCCAGACTGGAAAAATGTTTTTAACCATTGCAAACCTGGCTATGCATTCCCCCTACTAAAAGTCTTTGGTCCCCAAAGAAACAGTGCTAAGCAAATATACAGATATGAGCTTAATTTATCATTTATACAAAGCTCTAGTGTTTAACTGAACAGGCTTATTGGAAAATGAACTTATCTTTTAACACAATTTCTATCAAACATTTTCAGCCAGGGGAACGTCCCATAAAGGTGTGTCAATAGTTGGGCCAGAGTTGTTTTCCGCCAAAGCTGGAGCAGAAAGTACCGGCTTCTCTTGGGGCCTTTGGGCTGTCTCTTCCAGACTTTGGCCCAGGGAGTCATAGGTCAGTCTTTTTGAGGGGGCGTACTGACCTTTTGACTCTTTGCTTCTTCGGCTCAAATGGTCCTTCTCCTGAGGGCTTTTCAGCAGGTTCAGGGGGTAGTTAAGGGGTCTCTGTTTCCTCTTCATCTGAGAGAACAGAAATACCCTTGTGTCTTTCTACCTCAGGGGCTTTGGGCTCTTCTAATTAATCTCAGTAGCAGTGGGAGATGGAATGACATCTATGGACATAGATGGCCACAACTAGTCTATGCAGATTTCTTCTTCACTGTCTTCCTCCTCCTCCTTAACTGATAGAGACAGAAATTGATATTGTTGCTGGTCTCTGCCTTGAAGAGGTTGCTTGGGTAGAGGATGGATAAGTCTGTCAAGGCATTCAAACAGCTTCTCCCAGAGGTAGAAGATGATTAAGGTAACAGACTTTCAGTGGACCTGTTTTCCCCTTTGGGGTGGATCTGGTACTTTGGCAAACCAGACAGTTACTTGCAGACGATGTAGGGTTGGGAATTCTACCAGTCTACTAGCTTGTGCTTTCCAGGGACACCCACATTTCTTAGTAGAACTTGATCACCTGGCTGTAGATCCAGGACTCTAACTCTCAAGTCAAAGTTCCTCTTATGCCACTGATCTCAGATGTCTGATGTGGCCAGGGCCTTCACAAAAGCCATCTTTAGTTTCTGAGAGGACCACATACCCTCTATGGGATGCAACAAATGTCTGAACCAGAGAGGTGCCAAAGCCTAAGTCAACAGGCAATTGGGCTTCTCTCCCAAACATAAGCATGTACATGGAATAACCTGTGGCATGATTCTCTGTGTTCTTGTATGCATGCATGTCTGCAGATATGTACCTGCTCCACTGTTTGTATTCTCCTCGGGGGTGATAGGGAGTCATTCCCAAAAGATCTAGCAGTTTTAAGGATTCATTAGGGGCAACTAATGAAAAAAAAACTATTCTACCAAGACCTTGGCCACTGTGGATGCTAGTTATTCTTTCGACGGAAACACCTGGGAATAATGGGTGAAATGGTCTACCACCACCAGGACATGTACCTTGTCCACTGAAATTGGATTCTAGGCGCACAAAGTTAATGCAAACCATCTCAATAGGTCCTTCACTTTGTCATCCAGAGCATTCCTAGTGGGTCACCTTTAAAGTCTTTCTCTGTATGCACGGTATGCAGTAGAGTTGGGCGAATGGTTCGGGCTGAGCAAAAGTCCGGCCTGAATATCGCCTGTTTGCCCGTTCGGCTTATACCCAAATTTGCGGGGCACTCGGGCTGCGCAGTGCATTCTAGGGCCCTAAGTGGATGAAGCGGTCAGGTGCAAGGCTTTGCCAATAAGGCACAGTGTACTGTCAAAGACCTGATTGGACAAAGTGATGATGACTTTGTCCAATCATGGCTCAGTACTCATAGTACTACCCCACACTATAAAAGGTTCCTTCCTGCAGGAAGCTTTTGCAGTGTGTTGTTGGAGTGGAAATAGAAAGAGCAGGACTTAGTGTGAGTATAGTGTGTCAGTATAGTGTGAGTATAGTGTAGTGTGAGTATAGTGTAGTGTGAGTATAGTGTAGTGTCAGTATAGTGTGAGTATAGTGTAGTGTGAGTATAGTGTGTCAGTATAGTGTAGTGTCAGTATAGTGTGAGTATAGTGTAGTGTCAGTATAGTGTGTCAGTATAGTGTGAGTATAGTGTAGTGTCAGTGTAGTGTGTTAGTGTAGTTCAGTGTTTAACATAGCATTACATAATATTTAGTGCTGTGTACCCTTTTTGCTGCGTTTTTGTTTCCTTGGGGGGGGGGGGGGGTTAGTCTTTTTTTTTTGTCCGCTGTCTGCCCCCCTTTTTTTTAATTGTCAGACCCAGATCTTCTGACTGCGACGCTGGTGTTCCCCTTTTATTGTTTTTTTTTTTTTTTTCAATAAAGTGCATCCAATCACACATTTCCCAGTTTCTATTAAACAAGCCCAACAAGGAGAGGCAGATGTTCCCATGGCGCTGTGAGGGGTCCACAGGCAAAGGTGGACTCATTCCTCAGGCTGGGCACATTTGTCTCTGTTTAGTGATGTTGCCCGTGCAATCCAGCCACAGCATGCAGAGGAGGCGGTGGACTGGCTTACTAAACCATCCTCATCCTCCTCATCCTCTATCACCCAAACAGAGACTAGTGCGCAGTCCACTGTAGCTGCCAGAGCAGATTATTCTACCTCCTTGTCCACTAGGCTATTCCAGCCATAGCCCCAGCATCAGGCATGGAGGGGTCAGCTAAATTATTTGAACACAGCGTCAGCCACTTGCTTCTTGACGATGCACAGCCATTACTTGATTCAGATGTTGGTTCTGAGGTTGAGGAAGGTAGGAGCATGAGCCTACAGTGAGGGGAGGACACTGGTAAACAACAAATCGGCAGTCATGTTCGCTCAGCCGCAGCGTATTCCCAAGTTGGCTCCAGTGATGATGAGGATGGAGGGGATAATGATGATGAGGTCACTGACACAACTTGGATGCCGGATAGAGCAGAGAAGGAAAGTGAGGGTGAAGCACAACCCCAACGAGGCAGGATGTCCTCCAGAGACAGCCATCATGGAAGAGTAGAGAGCAGCCACCCTATTCCATCACATTGTGGAGCTGTTATCTCCCGGCCCACTTCCCACAGCTCAGCTGTGTGGGCCTTTTTTAGCACATGTGCAGCCAATCGCACTGTTGCAATTTGAAATCTCTGCCGTAAGCAGATCAAGCGTTGCAAAAACACCAGCCATTTGGGTACCACCTGCTTGCAAAAGCATTTAACCTCCCACCACTCAGCCCGTTGGCAAGAGCACCTGAAAGCCAAACACAAAGGGACACAATTCTTCTCCTCCTTACCTTTTATGTCTACCCCCGCTATATCTCATGACCTCTCAGCAGCCTCCACCGACAGAGATGATGGTATAGCAAAGGGTGTCACAGGTCCTTGCAACACATCTGCCAGCAGCACACCACCAGCTGTAGAGTATAGCAGGCACATCTCTACTGCATAAAAAAAAAAAAACACATGCCCGGCCAGTGTCTGAATTCTAGCTTGTCCAAATAAAGAAAACTTGCAGGGAAAATCAATTTAAATTTAATTTTTTTTTTCCTTATAAATGTCAGTTTTTCTGCAGCAGGTTCTATACACGGTACAGATGCGCCACTTCAGACAAGCAAGCTGACTATGAAGACCCGCCAGGCACTATATTTAAAGGAATTTTTCATTTTTATTGTTTCACTTTAAGCATCATTAAAGTCACTGCTCCTTTAAAAACGATCTTTTTGAATTTTTTTTGCATTGATACATGTCCCCCCCCGGGCAGTACTCGGACCCCCATACCCTTTTTATGGCCAATAGGTTGCATATAAGAACTCAAAATGGGGACTTTTGATTTTTCAAATTCAGGTCCCATAGCCTTTAGTAGGGTTTGTGGTTCGGGTCCAAACTTTTGTGATGTTTGAGAGTTCTGGCTCGAACCTGAACTGGTGTTCGGCCCAACTCTAGTATGCAGGAATGACAGTAACTCTCAACTATGGGCTGCATACGAAGCCAGTAGAAATGGTTCCTCACTAACTTGAAAGTCCTCTCTGGCCCTAAATGTCCATAGTCATCATGTAAGGCAGCAACACAGTTTTTCTATGCTTTTCTGGTAAAATCAATTGCCAGTGGTCTTCAGGATCATCCAAGGAGCTCCTTCAGTAGCCCATTCCATTTGTGGACCAGAAATATTCATTAGCAAGAGCTCTGAACATCCACTCTTCAGGGCTTTCAGGGTAAAACTGCTAAGAAGGTACTCCACTTGACCCTTCTTATGTCTTTATTCAATAGAGTAGGCAGGTCTCCACCTCCCATTTGAGTGAGGCCACAGTAGAGGTTAGGAACACCTACAGAATTGACTCCAATGATTTCAGCTCTGTAAGCTTGGCATGATGTTCAACCCCTTGACATAAAGATGGAGCACGTCTGACATCAGTCTACTCTTCTGAGAAGCGACAGAGTCATATGGTGTCATATGGTGTCAGCATCTCTGTTTCTGACCTCTGGACAATACTTCAGGATGAAGTGGAATCCAGATAGGGCAGCCAACTATCATGTCCTGTGGCCATACAGATAGTCCACCACTACCCACTTCAGGCAAGGAACTCCAGTTTATGCATGAAATAGATTTTTTTTTTCATCAGGGGTAAAGCTTCGGCTTACATAGGCAACAGGTCATAGGTGTCCGTCGTGTTCCTGGTACAACACCCCACCTAGCCATCTCTGCTGACTTTGACATGTAACTCAAAGGGTCAAGCTATACAGGCAGTCCCCGAGTTACGAACACCCGAGTTACGAACGACTCCTACTAACGAACGGCCTCAAAATGCCGGCCACTTGTGCTCCACGCAGGTCCTGGATACCTTTAGAGCACTTCTGAACACATTCCACACTGCCGTACTACGCCCCAGATAACATAACAAGCACCCGGAACATCCCACATCCATGCACAGGCGGCAGTTACACTTACGAATGCAGTGTTCTGACCGGAAGTTACACTTACTAATGCAGTGTTGCGACTTACGAACAAATTTGACTTACAAACGAACCTATAATCCCTATTGTGTTTGTAACTCAGGGACCGCCTGTATATGTGTACACTAGAATGTGGGCGTTGGTCAAACTCTTCTTCAATTGTCGAAGGGCCCACTTGCACTGATTAGACCATTCATCCTGTATTGTATCTTGAGACCTACTGGGCCCTTTGGCTTGACTGGCCTGTATGTGGGGTGCGGTGTGTGCGACAGCAATAATTCACACAGACGGTTGCAATGTAAAACTTCACAACAAACCCAGCCAGGTGCACTTACAGTTTCCGAAAGCGTGAAGGAGCAGATTCCAGACGAGTTGACAGCGTCTGTTAAGAGGGGGCCGTCTCATGCCCAAACGGGGAGGTGTCCAGAAGAGATGCGACCCTACATTTTCTCTCCTCATCAGGAACCCTTCGCTAGCACTAGTACTGTCTCTCACCGGCAGGGTGCTTGTCTCACCAAACTCGCCCATTGCGCACCAAACCTGGGAGCCAGGGCCCTAAAAAAACTCTGCCTGACCCAAGATGGTTACCAGAGTCACATGGGGCAGCAACATCTAATAGCATCGCTTTCCCAGTGACCCAGGAAACCATAGAGGAACCATGTTCCTCCTGACTTTCTCTCCAACTGCAGTGCCCCTGCGGATAGCGCTACCTGCAGTGGAGAAAGTAGACTGCACCTGCCTAAAGGCCAGTCTTAGAAAATCTGCTTTGTCATCTTCTTTGTCCTCAATCCTCAGTGACTCATTGACAGGTGATCATGGCGTATTCCCCCACAGATCATTGTTAAAAGTAGCAGAACCCCAGAAACGACCTAATTTTAGTCATGTTACTTGGTCTTGACCAAGAAGTGACTGCTTCCTATTTATTTGGGGTCAGTGGTCACTCTTCAAGTGGAGACCATGTGTCTGAGATACATGATAAGTGTCAGTTCTATCAGCCTTCTGTCAAGGGACAACTTCAACCCCTCATGGAGTCTCCTCAGAACCTTCTCTAGATGCTTGTCATTCCCAAGATACACAGCTGTCCGCATCTCCTCCCTCTATGTCCTCCTTCAGCCAATCACAATTTGTCCAGCACACATATTGGCTAACCCAATATGGCCACCCCTGGGATTGATTAAGTCCTTATCTGAGCATTGTTTCTGCCCTTCAAAAATGGTCAGTGCAGCTCAGCATTGCAGGCAAATCATTTAACCCTCCTTGTATTCTAGGTAAGGAAGAAAGCTACCAAACAGCATCAACTGCAAACCAGCAGTGGCATCCGTGATTCACATCCCGGTCAGGACACTATGTGCATGGAGTTTGCATGTTCTTCCTGTGCTTGTATGGGTTTCCTCGCATTCTCCAAAAAATGCTGGTAGGTTAATTGGCTCCTGTCTAATCTGGCCCAAATTCCTAGATGGCAGGAACTGATGGATGCAGCAAGAGGACCTTAGATCCGGATATAGCTAATAGTGAGCTGTGATGTCCGTCATTCCCAATTACTGGATGCCAAAACTGGGAGCTTTACTTTCACACAGATGAAGCACAGATACTAAATGGAGTGTCAGCCTTGTTGCCAAGTATTGGTTGCTTCTTGGTCCTTCCGTCCCCCATTATACTGCTAAACCTGTTCCACGAAGGGTCAATTTTATTTTAGTTATTTTTAAATATTTTTAGGTTGTTTGGTGCTTGCAATGTTACTATAACTACACTGTATACAAGATTTGTTTACCAGTTAAACATGTAATACATGACAAAGAATTCCCAGAGCACTATGGGCAGCAGTAGGTGTATCCTTTTAGGCCAGCTTTGTCTGACTGAAATCTCTTTTTTAATTTTGTGATAAGAGAGGAGCACTGCTCACTAATTCACCTTCAGTTCTTGTTTCTGATAAACAGCCAACTTTTTACAACAGGCTGTAAATGGTACAAAATTTTAATGCGAAAGGGAGTCAAGGAGATCCTAAATTTTATTATGCAGTATGTTTATCTGATGTAATAGAAGCACCCAGGGATGATTGCAGACTCCGAAAAACTAAGAAAGCTAGCATTGTGAGGAAAGGGTGCTTCTGACGGGGGATGGGAGTGGAATGGGTCCTTCTGATGAGGGACAGGAGAGGAAAGGGTTCTTCTGATGAGGGACGGGAGAGGAAAGGGTGCTTCTGATGGGGGATGGGAGAGGATAGGGTGCTTCTGATGGGGGACGGAAGAGAAAAGGGTGCTTCTGACGAGGGATGGGAGAGGAAAGGGTGCTCCTGGTGAGGGACAAGTGAGGAAAGGGTGTTCCTGGTGAGGGTTTGGTGAGATAAGGGTGCTTCTGATGAGGGACGGGAGAGGAAAGGGTGCTTCTGATGGGGGATGGGAGAGGAAGGGGTGCTTCTGATGGGGGACGGGAGAGAAAAGGGTGCTTCTGACGAGGGATGGGAGAAGAAAGGGTGCTCCTGGTGAGAACAAGTGAGGAAAGGGTGTTCCTGGTGAGGGTTTGGGGAGATAAGGGTGCTTCTGATGAGGGTTTGGTGAGGAAAGGGTGCTTCTGATGAGGGGTGGGTGAGGAAAGGGTGCACCTGATGAAGGATAGGTGAGGAAATGGTGCTGCTGATGAGGGATGGGTGAGGAAAGGGTTATCCTGATGAAGGATAGGTGAGGAAATGGTGCTGCTGATGAGGGATGGGTGAGGAAAGGGTTATCCTGATGAAGGATAGGTGAGGAAATGGTGCTGCTGATGAGGAATGGGTGAGGAAAGGGTTATCCTGATGAAGGATAGGTGAGGAAATGGTGCTGCTGATGAGGGATGGGTGGTGTGATTGATTTTGCTGAGAAATTACCGTACTAATATCGAGGTTGGCGACATTGCAACAGAACCCCCCCCCCCCCCCAGAAACTCTCATTTCATTTATTGAGCAGCTTAAGTGAAATCTTCCTTTTTCTTTCTTTATTTATTATTTTATTATTTATAGTTGCAGTTTTTTTTTGGGGGGGGGGGGGTGTTTGTTGTGTTATTTGTGTTCTATCATGACTTGACTATGAGGAGGGGCCACAAACAGGTCCAGGGTAGGTGAAAGTAACTTCTCTAACCTCTTCGGGAGCCATTTCAATCCTATTCCACCCATTTAGAACCACCAACAACCACCTTAATTTCACCCTTCCCATTGACTCCAGTGCATTTTACTAAAATTGAAAAATGGCACCAAAATCTCCAAATGTTTGCTAACATTTTTGAATTCTTGGAGAATCATGACTCTCCATTTTTGCTCATCCATCTTCTGAATACCTGAGAAACTACGAACAATCTAAAGAAGACAAATAGTCATTCCACCCTTGCCGTCAGGGGTCTCCTAATAATCTCCCAAACCTTGGGGAAGCCTGAGCACTTGGCTCTATAGAGAGAAATGGTGTGGCAACAGCTTCTTGAAAGTAATTACCCCTGTTTGTAGAGGTCTGGACACAAGGTTTATTTCCTTGTATGAGAAAAACTTAATGTAAATGTGTTACATTTCATTGCTGTGGTCTTACTTTCCCTTTGAACTCTGAATTTCCAAATTGGAGTCCATCTACCCCAAGAGATAATGGAAGGGAGGCCACAGTCATTACACTATAACAAGGATCTTTTCACCGCATGCTGACTGCTGATTATTTGGGACTCAGCTTTCTCTGCTCTTCATTGTCACATCTTCTCACATCGCCGGGACAGGAATGATTTCCTCATAAAAGGAATGTTGTCACTGCACTTCTAGGTCCGCATATACATTTAGAGGCCTGGTCCATCCTGCGTGTGTGTGCAGTGCCACGTGCTTGCAGGTGCACCAGATCATAGTCTTTTCTGTTTGGCCGTGTGTGTAAGTGTGTGCATGGTGCACTGAGGGCGTGTGTGCGAGTTAGCGTGCATCCCTTGCACTGGTTGTGCCCACAAGCTAAGATAGGTATTGAAACTCTTTCTCTGACTTCTCACCAGCTACCTTGTTCTTGAGATTGCCAATTTCTGTCTTGCTTGTTACTGGCCCAAATCCCCTAACTCTGCCTGCGTCTCCTGTCCCCATTGTCAAATTGTTCCTGACCAGTGACCACTCTTGCCTGCCCACCTGCCTTGACTTCTGCCTGGACGCTGACTGTCCTTGCCTGCTGCCTGGCCCAAACTCTGTCTGGATACTATTTCCTGCCACCTGCCTCAAGCTCTGCCTGGACATGACTACTCTTGCCTGCCACCTGCCTCGAGCAGGGCCGTCTTTAAGGCAGGGTAAAAGGGGCAGCTTCCTTGGGACCTGTCATTGTTGTGGGGCCCAAAGCAGCTGAATCATACTTGCCAACTATCCCAGTTTAAATTCCCTCGTCTCTTGAGGTTTTAGTCCTGTGCTGTGTCCTGATATCTCAGTGTGAAGTTCTGTAACTAATGCTGCCATCTCTTTCCTGTTGTTGTGTACAGATGACTCACCTGCAGACCCTGTGTTTACATGTAAATACCGGCGTTGATATGTAAATAGTGGCAGCATTTATATGTAAATAGCAGCCGACTGGCAGCATTCATATGTAAATAGAGGTGGTATTCATATGTATATCATTCCCCCTTGAGGTCATATCCACCATCACCTATACTGAATGCTGCCCACTGGGGAGGTAAAGAAACATGCTTGAAAGTCCTGCCTACAACTGTGGTCATTAAGCCTACCATCAGCCTGTTCTGCAAAGGTAAGCAAATTGGTGGGTGGAGGGTAGTGTGGCTTGTGCAGAGGTAGGCATAGAAGGAATTACAGTTAGGGGTGCTCAGGTGAGCCAGGAGGGGATTTATGGAGGTAAGGAAGGTGGGTGCAATTAATGGCACTGCTGTGTATCTGCTAATGGGCAGCATGTTTCTGTGGTTTCAGGAAAGCGATTTTTCATGTGTTCCCGACACACACACATGTGAATGCACGCTAAATGTCTCAGTTACATTGGTGGTCAGTGTAACTCTTCTCATTACATTGGTGCTTGGTGAAGAATCCTTTCATTCACACTAGTGGCCAGTGTGAAGGTCCCCCTTACATTGGTGGTCAGTATAAATCCCTCCTTACATTGGTGGTTACTGTGAATGCTTCTATTACATTAGTGATCAGTGTAATTCCTTACTACATTAGTGGTCAGTGTAAACCCTTACTACATTAGTGGTCAGTGTAAACCCTTATTACATTGGTGGCCAGTGCTGAAACTTTATATTGGTAGTCGGTAAAAAAAAAATCCACATTGCCATTGATCACCCCCCCCCCCCCCCCAGCACTGCCACTGATCCCAGGAGTCCTAGGATCCCTAGGAGTTTTCTGTCTATTAATGGGTCCCCTCACCTCCCCAGTCCATGGTGTGCAGGCAGTGAGGAGATGATGTGCTGTAACCTCTAGCAACCAATCAGTAAGCAGTAATGATGTGCAGTAACCTCTAGCAACCAATAAACAAGCAGAAATCATGTGCTGTATCCTCTAGTAACTAATCAGTGAGCTGTAATGTGTGCTGTAACCTCTAGCAGCCAGTCAGTGAGCGATAATGATACACTGTAACCTCACTGCAACCAATCGCAACCACTGCCTGATCTGATTCAGTTAACGGATTTTAAGTCTAGATGCTGTTTATTGTATGTCTCAGAGCAGGTGGAGAGCGAAACTGCATGCAGGTGGGGGGCCCAAGAAAATTTTTGCCCAGGGTCCAATCAATATTAAAGACGGCCCTGGCCTTGACTTTTGTTTTTGCTACTCTTGCCTGCCACCTGTCTTTACCTTTGCTTAGACCCCAACTATTCTTACCTGCCAACTCCCTTGATCTCTGCCTGGACACTGACTCTTCTTGCCTCTTTCCTTGATCTCTACCTGGACACCAACTACTCTTGCATGCTGCCTGCCTTGACCTCTGCCTGGCCACTAACAATTTTTACCTGCCACCTGCCTCAACATCTGCCTGGCTAGATTTTTCTTTGGCTGTCCTTGACTTCTGCTCAGACACCGATTACTCTTGCCTACCTCCTGCTTCAGCCTCTGCATGGACACCAACTGTTCTTTCCTGTAGCCTTCCTCGACCTCTTCCTGGACATTACTACTCTTGCCTGCTGCTTGCCTTGACCACTGCCAGAAAACTGACCATTCTTTCCTGCTGTTTTCTTCGACCACTGCCTGGGCATAGACTCTTCTTTGCTGCCATGACCTTTGCCTGGACACTTACTAGTCTTTTCTTTGGCCTGCCTCAACCTCTGTCTCGACACCAACTGTTGATTCTTGATGCCTGCATCAACCTCTGACTGGACAATGATTACTCTTTCCTGCCTCCTGCCTCAACCTCTGCCTGGACACCAACTGTTCTTTCCTGCCACCTGCCTTGCCCTCTGCCTCAACATTGACCTCAACCTTGTGACATATTGCAGCAAAGAAGTTCGGGGCGCTCTGGTAAAGATTAGGGTGCCACTTAGGCTCCTCTCCTTGGATGAGCCTGGGCCACTTGCCAGGGTGAAGCCTGTAACCAATCTATGGAGTCTTTGTACATATTTCCTGTGTTCATTTATTATTATCATTATTATTATTATTATACGTGATTTATATAGTTCCAACAGTTTACGCAGCTCTTTACAATGTATAGGGGGACAGCACAATTGCGGTACATTTCAATACAAAAGGTGCAGGAGAGCCCGGCTCATAGAGCTTACATTCTAAAGGGAGGGGGTGGTGGTACAAAAGGTAATAGCTGCAGAGAATGATTTGATGGGGGTGGCTCGGGGACAGTTCTTAGGTGGGTGTGGGATAGGCTTCCCTGAATAAATGAGTTTTCAGGGATCTCCTAAAGGTGGACAGGGTAGGGGCTGATTGGACATACTGGGGCAGGGAGTTCCAGAGGATGGGAGAGGCTCTAGAGAAGTCCTGCAGGCGAGCATGGGAGGAGGTAACAAGGGAGCTAGAGAGCAGGAGGTCCTGGGAGGAGTGGAGGGGACGATTTGGGAGATATCTGCAGATGAGGTTGGTGATGTAGCTGGGGGCGATTTTGTGGATGGCCTTGTATGTTGTGGTTTACTTTTTTTCAATTTTACACGGTGGGGGAGGGGAAGCCAGTGAAGAGATTGGCAGAGAGGGGCGCCAGTCACGGATCGATTAGTGAGGTGTATTAGTCTAGCAGCAGCATTCATAATAGACTGAAGGGGGAATAGCCTGCTTAAGGGTAGGCCATTAAGGAGAGAGTTGCAGTAGTCAAGGCGGGAAATAATCAAGGAGTGAATAAGTTGCTTTGTGGTGTCATTAGTCAGGAAGGGTGGAATTCTGGAGATGTTGCGGAGGTTAAGGCGGCAGGATTTAGCCAGTGATTGGATATGGGGGCTGAAGGAGAGGTCAGAGTCAAGGATTACACCCAGGACTCTGGCATGTGTGGAGGGACCAATGGTTGTGTTGTTGATATTAATGGTGAAGTCACAGGAGGGGGACCGTGAAGGAGGAAATATAACAAGCTCAGTTTTAGAAAGATTGAGTTTGAGGAAGTGGTGTGACATCCATACCAATATGTCATTCAGTAAGTTTGAGATCCGTGAGGAGATCGAGGGGGTGCGTTGAGGAGTGGAGATAAATCTGTGTGTCATCGGCATAGAGGTGGTATTGGAAGCCATGGGAGGTTATCAACTGGCCAGGGAAGAGGTATAGAGTGAGAAAAGGAGAGGCCCAAGGACGGAGCCTTGGGGTACCCCAACAGAAAGAGGAAGGGGAGCAGAGGAGATGGAGTTGTAAGTGACATTGAAAGTGCGCTGAGATAGGTAGGAGGAGAACCAGGATAATGCAGAATCACGGAGGCCAAGGAAGTGTAGTTTGCTGAGGAGGAGCAGGTGGTCAACTGTGTCAAAGGCAGCAGAGAGGTCTAAAAGTATGAGTATGGAGTAGTGGCTATTGGTTTTAGCAGTTAATAGGTCATTGGTGAGTTTTAGTAGGGCAGTTTCAGTGGAATGTTGTGGGCGGAAGCCAGACTGTAGGGGGTCGAGAAGGTTGTTGTCCGTGAAGGTAGCAACTCATTTGGTCATGAACAAAGCGTTCGATGAGCTTGGAGGCAAACTGGAGCAGGGATATGGGTCTTAAGTTATTCAAACAGGTGGGGTCTAGTGAGGGTTTTTTGAGTATGGGGGTAACCAGTGCATGTTTGAGCGGGGAAGGAAAGGTGCCGGAGGAGAAGGAGAGGTTGAAGATGTGGGTTAAGGAGTTGAGGATAGAGTGGGAAGGTGGTCGCAGTAATTGAGAGGGGACAGGGTCCAGGGGACAGGTAGTGAAGTGGGCCATGGAGAGGAGTTTATCAACTTCATCTGTGGTAACTGGGCAAAAGGAGGAGAGTATTGAGTGTGGTGTTGGACCTGATATGTTGGGTAGGGGAGGCATTTGAATGCTGGATATCTCCTTGCGAATTGTGTCGATTTTGCTATTGAAGTGTTTGGCAATCTGTTGAGCAGTAAGCAAGTTGGTGGGAGGGGGCAGTGGGGGGTGAAGTAAGGAATTAAGGGTAGAAAAGAGTTGACGAGGTTTGGATGAGAGGGTTTTGATGAGAGTGTTGTAATAGGTTCGTTTAGCAGTGTAGAGGCAGGAGTTGTATTTGAGAAGGGCAGATTTGTAGAGGGTAAAATATTGCAGGGATTTAGATTTACGCCATGCTCGCTCAAGAGCACGGCTGTGTCTCTTGAGACTTCTGGTGTCGTCTGTTTGCCAGGGTTGTGGCAGATGGGGCCTGGTTCTGCGTGTAGAAAGAGGAGCAAGTACGTCTAGGGAGGATGACAACGTGGTGTTGTAGATGGAAGTGGTTAGGTCTGGGCAGGACAGGGGTGCGATTTTGTCGTGAAGGCCATCAGTAGCAGAGTGAAGAAGGGAAGGGTTGAGGTTGCGAAGGTTCCTGCGGGTAGTGGTTTGTGGTTGGCAGCAGGGGATGTAGGAGACAAGGAGAGTGTTAAACGGATAAGGTTGTGATCAGAGAGAGGAAAGGGTGTGTTAGAGAGATTGCAGGGAGTGCAGCGATGGGAGAATACGAGGTCGAGAGTGTTGCTGTTGGAGTGAGTGGTGGTTTGTGTCCATTGTGTTAGGTTAAAAGAGGAGGTTAAGTTGAGTAGTTTAGAAGTGGTAGCATTATTAACATTGATTGGAATGTTAAAGTCACCTAGGATGATGGCAGGCACTTTGGATGAGAGAAAATAGGGTAGCCATGCAGAGAAGTCATCCAGAAAGCGTGACACTGGTCCAGGAGGCCGATAAATGACTGCGACCCTCAGACAAGCTGGAGAGAAAAGACGAATGCAGTGCATTTCGAAAGAGCAGGGGGAAAGAGAAGGAGGTGTGGGAAGTACCTGGAAGGTGCATTGTGGGGAGAGGAGAATATTCATTTATTATGGTTGGGAACAAAACAATAAATACTTTCGAATCTTTTAATGAGAGGAATAATTCAAGTCTCTCTCTCCTCCGCCCCAAATGCAAATCTCCGTTTCTTCCCAACCATCGGAATTGTCAGTGGACTCTTCATATGAATGTGGAAGATCCGGCGGAGAGGTTCCCAGGCCAGAGAGGAGACCGCAATCTGACACTGGCTGCAAGGCTCCTCCACCTTGACACTGCCAGGCTCTTGACTCAAAATTTCATCGGCTAAAGTGGCTGCGCTACTTTTCTGACAGAATTCATACTCGGTTAATCACACAGTGTTTCCATGGCAACCCTCATTTTTCCGCACTTTAATGTAATATTACACAGATATTGACAGTGCCATGAAAGCGACCTCTGAAGAACACCAGCACAAAAAAAAAAAAAAAAACGCCATTTGAAATTCCACCCGATAATTGAACTGGTTCTACTGAAGAAGGCCAAATTGTGAGGGACCCGTGGGAGGCCAGTCTGTGCCGGAAACATCACAAGACGATTATCACTGTAATTACTCCGCAGTTCAGGCCGGTCCCTCCAAAGACCGCGTTTCGGTAATGATGGCGGGGGACTTTCCCGGCTGCAGGACAGTTTTCTGCTGCAACAAGGACAGGAAAGCATTGAGTTGTGTCATCAGTCTCCGGGGTCTACAATCACACCAAGCGTCTGCCTGGTACATCGCCGATGTCCTCACTGTAGAATAGAGTATGGGTGTCAGGGAGATTTCTGCAGATTTCCCAGACAAATTCTGCTAAAGTATAAACTCAACATTTTGCTTTTAGAGTTAAAAATGTAAATTTAAAAAAATGTACTTTACTTCTTTTATTTAGAGGGTGTGTCTTTATTGGTGAGGGTATATGGGGTACCAACAAACCCTTGGGGATATAGTGGGTATTGAAAGTGTATGTCTAGGCAGAATCATTTTTGGATAGCATGTGGAAGTATTAGGCTCTTTTAGGGTTTTATTCCTGTGTCCCTATAGGAGAGATTGGCTGTAGGAGTGACCTGCAAACCAGGAGGAGAGACTTCCCCAGACCCGGAGGAGAGAGCCCCCCAACCCAGAGGGGAGACACCCAGACCCAGGGGAGAGACCCCCATACCAGGTGGAGAAATCCTCCAGATCTGGAGAAGAGACCCCCTAGACCCAAAAGAGTGCCCCCCCCAGACCCGAAGGAGGGATCCACCTGACCTGCTAGAAAGACCCCCAGACCTCACCGTTTGTTAGTGCAGACAATTCATTCACCATTGCGCTATTATTGTCATTCTGGGTAGCTGTAACAATGAATGGTACGGCAAACGTGACACACATTTTTCGCATGTTTTGTAAATGCATGTTCAAGAAACTCCCATGTGTGATTATGAATTTAGGGAGATGGATCTCCACGCAACAGTAGAGGCCTGTAGAAGGAGCTGTGTGCTCTGAGCGCGTAGCCTAGATTCAGTCCTCCCTTCAATCGAGGCCCGCCCACCAGGTGACGTCATTTCCCTCCGTGCGGTCCATGCCAGGCAGCTTGGATTCCCTGCATTTCCTGTTTGGTAACAGCGTTCCAGCTCAGCCTCCTCACATCATCTGGACGCCGGAGAAAATACTGGATAGCAGGCCCCCCTCGAGGACGACGTTTTCACCACAGATATGCTCATTAAATCTTCTATCTTGTAAGTGCAATTACCTTTGTGCAGATGTAGCACCCTGGTGTTTAGGCAGGGTTGCTGACAAATTTAGTTTGCCAGTTAGTAATTGTCCTGGCTAATTGTTAGGAAATCCACTGATTTAGGCCTAATTCTGGAATTGCTCCACTCTTCTGTCTCTAGGTGGCATTGTAGCTGGTGACATTAGATAGACAAGGGCTTAGCAAGAACAGATCATGAATGGATGGGGTGTCTCAGCCAACAGGCAAGGGTTTCTTTAAGTCCGTTGGCCTGCCGGGAGAGCCTATTTATTTTGGTGGAGTCCGATGAGCGCAGTTTCTGTGATACCTGGACGGCTGTCTAGGTGGACGTATGGTATGTCGCCCCAGGCTGATAGGCTGAGGCCTATCCTGGGGACTCCTGGCTGCTAGGCTGCCTGAGGCCTATCCAGGAGCAAGAGAAGCAGCGCAGGGTTGGGACTGCAGGATTGGAGTCCAACCGAGTTGTGAAGGTTCACCTGGATGGGGAACCAGCTGTGGTCGGAGGTAGAGGGGAAGCAGTCGCCACTAAGGGACCATCCACTTTATTACTGGAGACCACTGTGAGTAAGCTGAAGCAAGTACCAGAGCAGTCTTCTCACCAACCGGGGACAGTGAAGAAGTGGAAAAGCATCAGCAAGTGCCAAGCCAGGGACCCAGCAGGATAGTGGGGGTGGCGCTTGAGGAGTATACAGCGGGAGTTGTACTACAGTTGTAGAAGGGCTCAGGGGATCCAGTGACATCTGGGATCAGGAAGTCTAACGAGAGACTAGGAGCTCAGTGAGTGAAGATCTACAGTGGGATACTGTGATATAAGTAAAGTTCTGTGTTATCAAGAGTTATGTACAACTACTGTTAGTGACTGTTGCAAGATTAGTTGCCATAGGAGACAGCGGCCCTACCTATACAGAAGTGTTATCCGGCTGGAGGCCTTCCACTGTATAGCTTTCTACCTATAGAAGTCTCGGAGTCTGCTAATTATCATTGCATCTACCCAAGGGTGTCCTGGCCCTCTCTCCCACAGTTCTGTTAAGAGACAATAAATCTCTTGTTCGCATTAAAAAAGTGAATGGCACCCATCATTTTATCTTGCATTACACCCACCATGCCTGGTAACCCACTCTACAAGGAAGGATATCAGTTCTCCCTAACCCTTCGAGGTCACCATTGGGCCTCTGGGGCCCCGGGACCTTGCTACACAACAAACTATGTTTTAATACTACACTTAGGTGCGCCTCCCTTTTTTCTCTCCTTCCTCCAACAGTAGAACTATAGTCCCGATAGGGTGATCGAGCCCAGAGAGTATTCTGGTAAATAAACAATGACCACCAATGCTGTGGAGGGGGGTTAACATTACTACCACTAACCATAAGTTTTGTTCCAACCAGCCACTGACAACCAAGTCTGGAGGGTATTGTTCCAACTAGACACTGATCACCAATTCTGGGGGGTATTGTTCCAACCAGCCACTGACCACCAATTCTGGGGGGTTATTGTTTTAGCCAGCCTATGACCACCAATTTTCGGGACTATTATTGTTTAAGCCGGACTGTACCAATCCTGAGGAATAATCGGTGAGTCTTGTGATTATCCTCTATATATAATGAACCAACTGTGCTTGGAAATGATAAATCCACAACTGAAAAGACGATGACAAAAACGTCAAAGGTCAACACATTCAAGCACAGAAGTTTCCTTCTGAGCCTTTTCCGGGTCATGGTCTTTTCCTCCTATGGACTGTCCTATGGACAGTATACAGTAAGCTCAGAGACAAGTATTCCTATTGGCTTTCCATCCCCTTTGTATTATGGAGAATATTTAAGATTATATGGAGGGAATTCCCTTTATATAAAAAAAAAAAATGAAATCTCCAAAAGAGAAAAAATATGAAATGAAAAGTCAAATCATTGACAATGTTTTATAGAGGAGGAACATGAAATCTGAAGTTTGCATGGAAGCACCGAACATACAGCCAATGGGAGGATGAGGAACAGAGGAGGACAAAGAGACCGTATGAAAACCAGAGCCAGGAGGACAGGCTGTAACCCTCCTCCGCCGGGTGTCTGATGGGCAGACATTTCCTCTAAAGGTCAACAAGGGTTCGGTGAAGTGTATGTGGCATTCCACTTGAGGAGCATAGACGCATTGGTCAGGTAACTTTGAGGAGTGTAGATGCAGTGGTCAGGTAACATTGAGGGGCGTAGATAGCAGCAGTCGGGGAATGTTGAGGAACGTAGATCCAGCAGTCAGGTAACGTTGGGGAGCGTAGACGCATCGGTTGGGTACCGTTAATGAGCATAGACGCAGTGGTTGGGTAACGTTGAGGAGTGTAGACACAGCAGTTGGGAAACGTTGACGAGTGTAGATAAAATGGTCAGCCAGTAGATGAAAGACACATCATGCTTCCTTCCCTTCCACATCAGAAGATGTCCAGCAGTGCCATCAGCACAGAACTGGAGGAAACCAGTGGGACCCAGGTACCTTCATCTACTGTCCGAAGAAGCCTATTGGAAACCAATGGGACCCAGGTACCTTCATCTACTGTCCAGAGAAGTCTGGAGGAAACCAGTGGGACCCAGGTACCCCCATCTACTGTCCAGAGAGGTCTATTGGAAACCAGTGGGACCCAGGTACCCGCATCTACTGTCAAGAGAAGTCTGGAGGAAACCAGTGGGACATAGGTACCCACATCTACTGTCCAGAGAAGTCTGTTGGAAACCAATGAGACCACAGGTAACCCCATCTACTATCCGGAGAAATCTGGTGGAAACCAGTGGGACCCAGGTACACCCATCTACTGTCTGTAGAAGACTGGAGGAAACCAGGGGGACCCAGATACCCCCATCTACTGTCTAGAGAAGTCTGGAGAAAACCAGCAGGACCCAGGTACCCCCATCTACTGTCCAGGGAAGTTTGGTCAGGATCAATGGTGTCCTCAGTGCTGAGAAATCCAGGCAGATACTTCTCCATCATGCCATACCATCAGGGAGGCGTGTGATTGGCCCCACTTTTATTCTGCAGCAGGACAACCACCCCAAACATCCAGCCAATCTCATTAAGAACTATCTTCAGTGTAAAGAAGAACAAGGAGTCCTGGAAGTGATGGTTTGGCACCTACAGAGCCCTGATCTCACCATTGTGAAGTCTGTCTGGGATGAAGGATTGGAGGCAACCGACATCCACAGAAGATCTGTGCTTATTTTTCCAAGACGTACATAGAACAACCTTCAACAACTGTGTGCAAGTCTACCTAGAAGAAGGCAAAGGGGCTGTCAACCCCCAATATTGATTGGATTTGGATTTCCCTTTTTTTTTTTTTTTTGTTTTGTTAATTATTAAAAACAAACGATTAACACTTAGATGTCTGAAGGCATTCTTCATTGACAGCATCACACCTGCCTTAGACTTTTGCACAGTACCGTAAATGTCATGAATATGAAGCACAGAGCTCCCACAGCCTCCAGGCTCCTGAAAACAACACAATGTCGGTTATTATATTGCGGCGTCACAGATAAGATTGGCGGACAATGCGCTTTATTTACGTGACTTTGGCGGTTTTCATTTCTGGATTATCAGCCGCAGAATCTCCCGGCCTGTCTGCTTCCCATAATAGATCCTCGTCTGTCCTTCACACCAAATCTGAATGGATAATGAGCTGTCAGCGAGTGCCATCCGAGGGGACGCCACGACACCGGCCACTGCGTCTATAAAATGGGAACCACCGCCGGCTTAACCCTTTCCTGAACACAGGGTGCCTAGGCTAAACATAAGAGGATATCCCCCCCCCCCCCTTCCCGAATATGAAATCCTCCACTGGGTGACATCATTGTCTTCATCAGAGATCTCTGAATTTAGATTTGTATCTTCCCCAGGAATATCGTTACATTGTATCCAGACTTCATTCCCAGATCCCGGGATCAGCCGCTTCTTGTATACAAACAAAGGTGATTTATTTATAAATATCAAACCTCGTCCTTATCCTCAGGGGTGGAGCTCATGTCATAGAGGAAGCTCCCCTCCCCCGCACCTGTCACAGAAATGGCCACCTTCTATACAGTGGGGAAAATAATGATTTGATCCCCTCAAGAATGTGTAAGTTTTCCCACTTACTAAGAAATGAAGGGTCTATCATTTCTATCATAGGTGTATTTTATATGATAGAGACAGAATATCCACCAAAAATCCAGAAAAATCACACAATACAAATGTTATAAATGGAGTTGCAGTTCAGGGAGTAAAATAAGTATTTCATCCCTACCAACCAACAATAATTCTGGATCCCACAGACTGGCTACAGTAGGTGCTCATGTGGTACACAGATTAGTCCTGTCAATGTAAGAAGGTCCTCCTAACGACAACTCGTTATGTGTGTAAAAGACACCTGTCCACAGAATCTCTTCCATTCAAACCTCACCATCATGGGGAAGACCAAAGAGCTGTCAGAGGACGTCAGGGAGAAGATTGTAGACCTGCACAAGGCTGGAATGGGCTACAAGACCATCAGCAAGAAGCATGATGAGAAGGAAACAACTGTTGGAGCGATTATTCACAAATGGAAGAAATACAAAATAACCATCAATCGCCCTCAGTCTGGAGCTCCATGGAAGGTTTCTCCTCATGGGGTGAGGATGGTCATGAGAAAAGTGAGGGATCCGCCCAGAACTACACGGGAGGAGCTTGTGAATGATCTCAAGGCAGTTGGGACCACAGTCACCAAACAAAACCATTGCTAACACAATACACCACCATGGATTGAAATCCTGCAGCGCCTGCAAGGTCCCCCTCCTCAGGAAGACACATGTAGAGGAACGTCTGAAGTTTGCCAATGAACATCTAAATTATTCAGAGAAGGATCGGGAGAAAGTTCTGTGGTCAGATGAGACCAAAATTGAGTTCTTTGGCATTAACTCGACTCGCCGTGTTTGGAGGAAGAAAAATGCTGACTATGACCCTAAGAACATCATCCCTACAGTCAAGCACGGAGGTGGAAACATTTGGGTCTGTTTCTCTGATAAAGGTTCAGGCCGACTTTGCAGCATTGTGGGGCCAATGGATGGGGCCATGTATTGTAAGATCTTGGATGAGAACCTTCTTCCCTCAGCCAGAACACTGGAGATGGGTCATGGATGGGTCTTCCAGCATGACAATGACGAAAAACATTCCACCAAGGCAACAAAGGAGTGGCTCAAGAAGAGGCAAATTAAGGTCATGGAGTGGCCTAGCCAGTCTCCAGACCTTAATCCTATAGAATATTTATGGATGGAGCTGAAACTTTGAGTTGCCAAGCGACAGCCAAGAGACCTTAAGAATTTAGAGAAGATCTGTAGAGAAGAGTGGACCAAAATCCCTCCTGAGATGTGTGCAAACCTGGTCACCACCTACAAGAAACGTCTGACCTCTGTGATCGCCAACAAGGGTTTCTCCACCAACTACTAAGTCATGTTTTGCTTGGGGATCAAATACTTATTTTACTCACTGAACTCCATTTATAACATTTGTGTTTTTTCTGGATTTTTGGTTGATATCCTGTTTCTATCATATAAAACACACCTATGATAACAATTATAGACCCTTCATTTCTTGGTAAGTGGGCAAAACTTACACAATCTGAGGGGAGCAAATCATTATTTTCCCCCCACTGTAAATACAAACCGAAGACTTTAATGGACCCATCCACCTTTTCAATGTCCTAGAACAAGGCGCGGCTTTGACATTATGGGGGTAGTTAGGAGTTCCTGTCGGCAGCACCGGGACAGGTCCATCCAGCGCTCAGGGCAAAGAGGTGGAACCTTCCCCCACTAATGCATGTTGTAGAATGGGTATACCTACTCTCTGCTCCGGCTCACCAAGGTTGGCATGGAGTGCACACTGCAGACACGTGGCCAGCCGCTTGCTTTCTAGAGTGTAGTTGCGCATGTGTGGGGCGTTTGTGTGACCTCAGTAGCTATCAGAGCAGACTGGTTGCCAGCCACTGATCTGAAGCATGCGTGTGGTGAGGTGGTGCACCCAGGGCAGTTGTCCCTCTTGCCCACCCCTGGTCCCGGCCCTTTCAGCACCCTTAAGCCCACCTGAGAACCCCCTATTGTACAGATTAGTCCTGTCTTGGTAAGGATCTGAGATTCCCCAGTCATTGGGTGCTCGCCCCCCCCTCCCCAATCATTCATGGCACAGGGCAGTCAGTCTAATGCTGTGAACATGCCTACAGGATGGGGAAGGACTGTGATGACCTCATCAGTGTGCTGCTCCTCATAGTCCAATCATAGGCAGAGGCGAGGCCAGGACCAGGCTGTATTGCTTAGCTGCAAGTAGTGAACCCCAACAATGACCCTGGTGGTGTGAGACCATGTGACATGGGGTGCCTAGGCTTTAGGTCACATGACTGAGCTCAGGGAGAAAGGGGCTGTAAGCTGAGAGTAGTACATGGCGAGGGGTTCAGGTTATCCGAGATCAGAGATTCCATGTTGCTGAATTTGATCCATCTGAAATATGATCATCGGAGGATTTCTTTAATATCGCTGGCCGGGGGGGGGGGGGGGGGAGGAGAGGGGTCGGTGGTGTGTGGCAACCAAGGGTGGAGGGGGAGGCGGGGTCTGAGAGGCGAAGTTGTTGGCAAATATCTATTGATACATTTCCTGTTTCCTTTTTTTTATGACTTTGTCTCTGATTGTGTTCTTCTCTGCGCAGATTGGATCTTTGGCTCCGCCCCCGACACCGACCGCAACAAGAGCGACATCAACTGCATCAGCCGCAGTGGGAATGAGACCTCCGAGAACCTGGAGCTGAGCCTGTGCCCCGCCCACCAGGATCCATCGCCATCGGGAGACTTCCTCATCTGTATGGCGGAGATTGGAGCCCGGCCCCCGCAGACCTGAGACTCCGCCCCCTGTCATGGCAGAATGAGCGATTTGTGTGCTACAGATCTTTGGCTCAGTTACAGGACTGCACCATGAACAGTGGAGGGGATATTTCCTGTGCTCCCCCATGAACAATGGAAGGGATTTCCTCTGCCCCCCCCCATGTACAGTGCTAGGGATATCCTCTGAGCCCCCCATGTACAGTGTTAGGGATATCCTCTGTGCCCCCCCATGTACAGTGCTAGGGATATCCTCTGTGCCCCCCCATGCACAGTGCTAGGGATATCCTCTGTGCCCCCCATGTACAGTGTTAGGGGTATCCTCTGTGCCCCCCCCCCATGTACAGTGTAACCTCTGTGCTCCCCCCATGTACAGTGTTAGGGATATCCTCTCTGCCCCCCCCCCATGTACAGTGTTAGGGATATCCTCTCTGCCCCCCCCATGTACAGTGTTAGGGATATCCTCTCTGCCCCCCCCATGTAAAGTGTTAGGGATATCCTCTGTGCCCCCCCCATGTAAAGTTTTAGGGATATCCTCTGTGGCCCCCCCCCATGTACAGTGTTAGGGATATCCTCTGTGCCCCCCATGTACATTGTAAGGGATATCTTCTGTGCTCCCCCCATGTACAGTGTTAGGGATATCCTCTGTGCTCCCCCCATGTACAGTGTTAGGGATATCCTCTGTGCCCCCCCATGTACAGTGTTAAGGATATCCTCTGTGCCCCCCCATGTACAGTGTTAGGGATATCCTCTCTGCCCCCCCCATGTACAGTGTTAGGGATAACCTCTCTGCCCCCCCCATGTACAGTTAGGGATATCCTCTGTGCTCCTCCATGTACATTGTTAGGGATATCCGCTGTGCCCCCCCCCCCATGTACAGTGGAAGGGATATCCTCTCTGCCCCCCCCCCCCTCATGTACAGTGGAAGGGATATCCTCTGTGCTCCTCCATGTACTGTGTTGGGGATTTCTTCTGTGCCCCCCTCATGTACAGTGGAAGGGATATCCTCTCTGCTCCCCCCCATGTACAGTGTTAGGAATATCCTCTGTGCCCCCCTCATGTACAGTGTTAGGGATATCCTCTCTGCCCCCCCCCCCTCATGTACAGTGGAAGGGATATCCTCTGTGCTCCTCCATGTACAGTGTTGGGGATATCCTCTCTGCCCCCCTCATGTACAGTGTTGGGGATATCCTCTCTGCCCCCTCCCCCCATGTACAGTGTTACGGATATCCTCTGTGCCCCCCCATGTACATTGTTAGGGATATCCTCTCTGCCCCCCCTCATGTACAGTGTTAGGGATATCCTCTGTGCCCCCCCCATGTACAGTGTTAGGGATATCCTCTGTGCTCCTCCATATCTGCCTTTTATTTCAGACAAGGAAGCCATGTTCTGACATCTAAACTATTCTCTGCTCTGTCTCTTGCCGTATAAGGCTCTGTACAGCCCCCTTCAGGTGGTGGCCTCAGGCAGTGGCCTCGGTGGCTCCAATCTTAAGTCAGAACTTTCTGGAGATTTTGGAATATTCTGGAAATGTTTCCGGTCAGTTTTGTGTCTTTTCTCCTCCAGCAGGATGACGATCGGGAGATTTTTCTACATTTTTCTATCTGTGCCGATCCCGTCACTCTCGCAGCTTTTACATTATTTAGCTTGTGTTTGCACCCCATGATTTTCTATCCTCTCTGCTGGACCCGGACCCCTCGGACCCCCCACCCCTAGTCACCTACCCCCCCAGTCACCTACACCCTGTCACCTACTCCCCTGGTCACCTACCCCCCTGGTCACCTACCCCCAGTCACCTACCCCCCGTCACCTACCCCCCGTCACCTACCCCCGGTCACCTACCCCCGGTCACCTACCCCCCCCCCAGTCACCTACACCCTGTCACCTACCCCCCTGGTCACCTACCCCCCAGTCACCTACCCCCCGTCACCTACCCCCGGTCACCTACCCCCTGGTCACCTACCCCCCCAGTCACCTACACCATGTCACCTACCCCCCTGGGCGCCTACCCCCCGTCACCTACCCCCGGTCACCTACTCCCCTGGTCATCTACCCCCCGGTCACCTACCCCTGGTCACCTACTCCCCTGGTCATCTACCCCCCCGGTCACCTACCCCCTGGTCACCTACCCCCCCCCCCGGTCACCTACCCCCCGGTCACCTACCCCCCGGTCACCTAGGTCACCTACCCCCAGGTCACCTACCCCCCCGTGCCCTACCCCCAGTCACCCACCCCTGGTCACCTACCCCCTGGTCACCTACCCCCCGGTCACCTACCCCATCAATGTGACACACAATGACAATAGGAGATTCCACCAGGAAGACATTTTATTCACGTTTTAATCCCTTTCTATAGAATTTTATACACTGCTGGGCAGACCTCATGTCCGGACATTGGTAGTCATAGTTAATGATTTGATAGATACATGAAATTAATTTGTAGATGAGATGATAAGATAAAGCCGATCGGGGAGAATTGATTGTTTTACATTTTTCCTGATACATGAAATACCAGAACAACAAAAAATGAAACTATCGATACAAATAGATGAATTTCTTTGTTGTGAATAATTTGAAGTTCTTCTTTTTTAAGGGCTGCTTCAAAAAGCTTTAATTGGTGGGAGAGGAACTATTCAGAATATATGAGAGGAACTATACAGACTATATGAGAGGAACTATACAGAATATATGAGAGGAACTATACAGAGTATATGAGAGGAACTATACAGAATATATGAGAGGAACTATACAGAATATATGAGAGGAACTATACAGAATATATAAGAGGAACTATACAGAATATATGAGAGGAACTATACAGAATATATGAGAGGAACTATACAGAATATATGAGAGGAACTATACAGAATATATGAGAGGAACTATACAGAATATATGAGAGGAACTATACAGAATATATGAGGGGAACTATACAGAATATATGAGGGGAACTATACAGAATATATGAGAGGAACTATACAGAATATATGAGGGGAACTATACAGAATATATGAAGGGAACGATACAGAATATATGAAGGGAACTATACAGAATATATGAAGGGAACTATACAGAATATATGAGGGGAACTATACAGAATATATGAAGGGAACTATACAGAATATATGAGGGGAACTATACAGAATATATGAGGGGAACTATACAGAATATATGAGGGGAACTATACAGAATATATAAGGGGAACTATACAGAATATATGAGGGGAACTTAACAGAATATATGAGGGGAACTATACAGAATATATGAGGGGAACTATACAGAATATATGAAGGGAACTATACAGAATATATGAAGGGAACTATACAGAATATATGAGAGGAACTATAGAGAATATATGAAGGGAACTATACAGAATATATGAGAGGAACTATACAGAATATATGAGGGGAACTATACAGAATATATGAGAGGAACTATACAGAATATATGAGGGGAACTATACAGAATATATGAGAGGAACTATACAGAATATATGAGGGGAACTATACAGAATATATGAGGGGAACTATACAGAATATATGAAGGGAACTATACAGAATATATGAGAGGAACTATAGAGAATATATGAAGGGAACTATACAGAATATATGAGAGGAACTATGCAGAATATATGAGGGGAACTATACAGAATATATGAAGGGAACTATACAGAATATATGAGAGGAACTATACAGAATATATGAGGGGAACTATACAGAATATATGAGAGGAACTATACAGAATATATGAGAGGAACTATACAGAATACATGAGAGGAACTATACAGAATATATGAGGGAACTATACAGAATATATGAGGGGAACTATACAGAATATATGAGAGGAACTATACAGAATATATGAGGGGAACTATACAGAATATATAAGGGGAACTATACAGAATATATGAGGGGAACTATACAGAATATATGAGGGGAACTATACAGAATATATGAGGGGAACTATACAGAATATATGAAGGGAACGATACAGAATATATGAAGGGAACTATACAGAATATATGAAGGGAACTATACAGAATATATGAGGGGAACTATACAGAATATATGAGGGGAACTATACAGAATATATGAGGGGAACTATACAGAATATATAAGGGGAACTATACAGAATATATGAGGGGAACTTAACAGAATATATGAGGGGAACTATACAGAATATATGAGGGGAACTATACAGAATATATGAAGGGAACTATACAGAATATATGAAGGGAACTATACAGAATATATGAGAGGAACTATAGAGAATATATGAAGGGAACTATACAGAATATATGAGAGGAACTATACAGAATATATGAAGGGAACTATACAGAATATATGAAGGGAACTATACAGAATATATGAGAGGAACTATACAGAATATATGAGGGGAACTATACAGAATATATGAGAGGAACTATACAGAATATATGAGGGGAACTATACAGAATATATGAGAGGAACTATACAGAATATATGAGGGGAACTATACAGAATATATGAGGGGAACTATACAGAATATATGAGAGGAACTATACAGAATATATGAGGGGAACTATACAGAATATATGAAGGGAACTATACAGAATATATGAAGGGAACTATACAGAATATATGAGAGGAACTATACAGAATATATGAGAGGAACTATACAGAATATATGAAGGGAACTATACAGAATATATGAGAGGAACTATACAGAATATATGAGAGGAACTATACAGAATATATGAGGGGAACTATACAGAATATATGAGAGGAACTATACAGAATATATGAGGGGAACTATACAGAATATATGAAGGGAATTATACAGAATATATGAGAGGAACTATACAGAATATATGAGGGGAACTATACAGAATATATGAAGGGAACTATACAGAATATATGAGAGGAACTATACAGAATATATGAGGGGAACTATACAGAATATATGAGAGGAACTATACAGAATATATGAGGGGAACTATACAGAATATATGAGAGGAACTATACAGAATATATGAGAGGAACTATACAGAGTATATAAGGGGAACTATACAGAATATATGAGGGGAACTATACAGAATACATGAAGGGAACTATACAGAATATATGAGAGGAACTATACAGAATATATGAGGGGAACTATACAGAATATATGAAGGGAACTATACAGAATATATGAAGGGAACTATACAGAATATATGAGAGGAACTATACAGAATATATGAGGGGAACTATACAGAGTATATAAGGGGAACTATACAGAATATATAAGGGAAACTATACAGAATATATGAGAGGAACTATACAGAATATATGAAGGGAACTATACAGAATATATGAGAGGAACTATACAGAATATATGAGGGGAACTATACAGAGTATATAAGGGTACTAAACAGAATATATAAGGGGAACTATACAGAATATATGAGAGGAACTATACAGAATATATGAAGGGAACTATACAGAATATATGAGAGGAACTATACAGAATATATGAGGGGAACTATACAGAGTATATAAGGGGAACTATACAGAATATATAAGGGGAACTATACAGAATATATGAGAGGAACTATACAGAATATATGAAGGGAACTATACAGAATATATGAGAGGAACTTTACAGAATATATGAGGGGAACTATACAGAATATATGAAGGGAACTATACAGAATATATGAAGGGAACTATACAGAATATATGAGAGGAACTATACAGAATATATGAGGGGAACTATACAGAGTATATAAGGGGAACTATACAGAATATATGAAGGGAACTATACAGAATATATGAGAGGAACTATACAGAATATATGAGGGGAACTATACAGAGTATATAAGGGAAACTATACAGAATATATGAGGGGAACTATACAGAATATATGAAGGGAACTATACAGAATATATGAGAGGAACTATACAGAATATATGAGGGGAACTATACAGAATATATGAAGGGAACTATACAGAATATATGAAGGGAACTATACAGAATATATGAGAGGAACTATACAGAATATATGAGGGGAACTATACAGAGTATATAAGGGGAACTATACAGAATATATAAGGGGAACTATACAGAATATATGAGAGGAACTATACAGAATATATGAAGGGAACTATACAGAATATATGAGAGGAACTATACAGAGTATAATAGCGGAACTATACAGAATATATAAGGGGAACTATACAGAATATATGAGAGGAACTATACAGAATATATGAAGGGAACTATACAGAATATATGAGAGGAACTATACAGAATATATGAGGGGAACTATACAGAGTATATAAGGGGAACTATACAGAATATATAAGGGGAACTATACAGAATATATGAGAGGAACTATACAGAATATATGAGAGGAACTATACAGAATATATGAAGGGAACTATACAGAATATATGAGAGGAACTATACAGAATATGTGAGGGGAACTATACAGAATATATGAAGGGAACTATACAGAATATATGAGAGGAACTATACAGAATATATGAGGGGAACTATACAGAATATATGAAGGGAACTATACAGAATATATGAAGGGAACTATACAGAATATATGAGAGGAACTATACAGAATATATGAGGGGAACTATACAGAGTATATAAGGGGAACTATACAGAATATATGAAGGGAACTATACAGAATATATGAGAGGAACTATACAGAATATATGAGGGGAACTATACAGAATATATGAAGGGAACTATACAGAATATATGAGAGGAACTATACAGAATATATGAGGGGAACTATACAGAATATATGAAGGGAACTATACAGAATATATGAGAGGAACTATACAGAATATATGAGGGGAACTATACAGAGTATATAAGGGGAACTATACAGAATATATGAGGGGAACTATACAGAATATATGAGGGGAACTATACAGAATATATGAAGGGAACTATACAGAATATATGAGAGGAACTATACAGAATATATGAGGGGAACTATACAGAATATATGAGAGGAACTATACAGAATATATGAGAGGAACTATACAGAATATATGAGAGGAACTATACAGAATATATGAAGGGAACTATACAGAATATATGAGAGGAACTATACAGAATATATGAAGGGAACTATACAGGATATATGAGAGGAACTAGACAGAATATATGAGAGGAACTATACAGAATATATGAGGGGAACTATACAGAATATATGAGAGGAACTATACAGAATATATGAGAGGAACTATACAGAATATATAAGGGGAACTATACAGAATATATGAGAGGAACTATACAGAATATATAAGGGGAACTATACAGAATATATGAGAGGAACTATACAGAATATATAAGGGGAACTATACAGAATATATGAGAGGAACTATACAGAATATATGAGAGGAACTATACAGAATATATAAGGGGAACTATACAGAATATATGAGAGGAACTATACAGAAAATATAAGGGGAACTATACAGAATATATGAGGGGAACTATACAGAATATATGAGGGGAACTATACAGAATATATAAGGGGAACTATACAGAATATATGAGAGGAACTATACAGAATATATGAGAGGAACTATACAGAATATATGAGGGGAACTATACAGAATATATGAGGGGAACTATACAGAATATATGAGAGGAACTATACAGGATATATGAGAGGAACTATACTGAATATATGAGAGGAACTATACAGAATATATAAGGGGAACTATACAGAATATATGAGAGGAACTATACAGGATATATGAGAGGAACTATACAGAATATATGAGAGGAACTATACAGGATATATGAGAGGAACTATACAGAATATATGAGAGGAACTATACAGAATATATGAGGGGAACTATACAGAATATATAAGGGGAACTATACAGAATATATGAGAGGAATTATACAGAGTATATGAGGGGAACTATACAGAATATATGAGAGGAACTATACAGAATATATAAGGGGAACTATACAGAATATATAAGAGGAACTATACAGAATATATGAGAGGAGCTATACAGAATATATGAGGGGAACTATACAGAATATATGAGGGGAACTATACAGAAAACATGAGAGGAACTATACAGAATATATAAGGGGAACTATACAGAATCTATGAGGGGAACTATACAGAATATATGAGAGGAACTATACAGAATATATGAGAGGAACTATACAGAATATATGAAGGGAACTATACAGAATATATGAGAGGAACTATACAGAATATATGAGGGGAACTATACAGAGTATATAAGGGGAACTATACAGAATATATAAGGGGAACTATACAGAATATATGAGAGGAACTATACAGAATATATGAGAGGAACTATACAGAATATATGAAGGGAACTATACAGAATATATGAGAGGAACTATACAGAATATATGAAGGGAACTATACAGAATATATGAGAGGAACTATACAGAATATATGAGGGGAACTATACAGAATATATGAGAGGAACTATACAGAATATATGAGGGGAACTATACAGAATATATGAAGGGAACTATACAGAATATATGAGAGGAACTATACAGAATATATGAGGGGAACTATACAGAATATATGAAGGGAACTATACAGAATATATGAGAGGAACTATACAGAATATATGAGGGGAACTATACAGAGTATATAAGGGGAACTATACAGAATATATGAGGGGAACTATACGGAATATATGAGGGGAACTATACAGAATATATGAAGGGAACTATACAGAATATATGAGAGGAACTATACAGAATATATGAGGGGAACTATACAGAATATATGAGAGGAACTATACAGAATATATGAGAGGAACTATACAGAATATATGAAGGGAACTATACAGAATATATGAGAGGAACTATACAGAATATATGAAGGGAACTATACAGGATATATGAGAGGAACTAGACAGAATATATGAGAGGAACTATACAGAATATATGAGGGGAACTATACAGAATATATGAGAGGAACTATACAGAATATATGAGAGGAACTATACAGAATATATAAGGGGAACTATACAGAATATATGAGAGGAACTATACAGAATATATAAGGGGAACTATACAGAATATATGAGAGGAACTATACAGAATATATAAGGGGAACTATACAGAATAAATGAGAGGAACTATACAGAATATATGAGAGGAACTATACAGAATATATAAGGGGAACTATACAGAATATATGAGAGGAACTATACAGAATATATAAGGGGAACTATACAGAATATATGAGGGGAACTATACAGAATATATGAGGGGAACTATACAGAATATATAAAGGGAACTATACAGAATATATGAGAGGAACTATACAGAATATATGAGAGGAACTATACAGAATATATGAGGGGAACTATACAGAATATATGAGGGGAACTATACAGAATATATGAGAGGAACTATACAGGATATATGAGAGGAACTATACTGAATATATGAGAGGAACTATACAGAATATATAAGGGGAACTATACAGAATATATGAGAGGAACTATACAGGATATATGAGAGGAACTATACAGAATATATGAGAGGAACTATACAGAATATATGAGGGGAACTATACAGAATATATAAGGGGAACTATACAGAATATATGAGAGGAACTATACAGAGTATATGAGGGGAACTATACAGAATATATGAGAGGAACTATACAGAATATATAAGGGGAACTATACAGAATATATAAGAGGAACTATACAGAATATATGAGAGGAGCTATACAGAATATATGAGGGGAACTATACAGAATATATGAGGGGAACTATACAGAATATATGAGGGGAACTATACAGAAAACATGAGAGGAACTATACAGAATATATAAGGGGAACTATACAGAATCTATGAGGGGAACTATACAGAATATATGAGAGGAACTATACAGAATATATGAGAGGAACTATACAGAATATATGAAGGGAACTATACAGAATATATGAGAGGAACTATACAGAATATATGAGGGGAACTATACAGAGTATATAAGGGGAACTATACAGAATATATAAGGGGAACTATACAGAATATATGAGAGGAACTTTACAGAATATATGAGAGGAACTATACAGAATATATGAAGGGAACTATACAGAATATATGAGAGGAACTATACAGAATATATGAGGGGAACTATACAGAATATATGAAGGGAACTATACAGAATATATGAGAGGAACTATACAGAATATATGAGGGGAACTATACAGAATATATGAAGGGAACTATACAGAATATATGAAGGGAACTATACAGAATATATGAGAGGAACTATACAGAATATATGAGGGGAACTATACAGAGTATATAAGGGGAACTATACAGAATATATGAAGGGAACTATACAGAATATATGAGAGGAACTATACAGAATATATGAGGGGAACTATACAGAATATATGAAGGGAACTATACAGAATATATGAGAGGAACTATACAGAATATATGAGGGGAACTATACAGAATATATGAAGGGAACTATACAGAATATATGAGAGGAACTATACAGAATATATGAGGGGAACTATACAGAGTATATAAGGGGAACTATACAGAATATATGAGGGGAACTATACAGAATATATGAGGGGAACTATACAGAATATATGAAGGGAACTATACAGAATATATGAGAGGAACTATACAGAATATATGAGGGGAACTATACAGAATATATGAGAGGAACTATACAGAATATATGAGAGGAACTATACAGAATATATGAAGGGAACTATACAGAATATATGAGAGGAACTATACAGAATATATGAAGGGAACTATACAGGATATATGAGAGGAACTAGACAGAATATATGAGAGGAACTATACAGAATATATGAGGGGAACTATACAGAATATATGAGAGGAACTATACAGAATATATGAGAGGAACTATACAGAATATATAAGGGGAACTATACAGAATATATGAGAGGAACTATACAGAATATATAAGGGGAACTATACAGAATATATGAGAGGAACTATACAGAATATATGAGAGGAACTATACAGAATATATGAGAGGAACTATACAGAATATATAAGGGGAACTATACAGAATATATGAGAGGAACTATACAGAATATATAAGGGGAACTATACAGAATATATAAGGGGAACTATACAGAATATATGAGGGGAACTATACAGAATATATAAGGGGAACTATACAGAATATATGAGAGGAACTATACAGAATATATGAGAGGAACTATACAGAATATATGAGGGGAACTATACAGAATATATGAGGGGAACTATACAGAATATATGAGAGGAACTATACAGGATATATGAGAGGAACTATACTGAATATATGAGAGGAACTATACAGAATATATAAGGGGAACTATACAGAATATATGAGAGGAACTATACAGGATATATGAGAGGAACTATACAGAATATATGAGAGGAACTATACAGGATATATGAGAGGAACTATACAGAATATATGAGAGGAACTATACAGAATATATGAGGGGAACTATACAGAATATATAAGGGGAACTATACAGAATATATGAGAGGAACTATACAGAGTATATGAGGGGAACTTTACAGAATATATGAGAGGAACTATACAGAATATATAAGGGGAACTATACAGAATATATGAGAGGAGCTATACAGAATATATGAGGGGAACTATACAGAATATATGAGGGGAACTATACAGAAAACATGAGAGGAACTATACAGAATATATAAGGGGAACTATACAGAATCTATGAGGGGAACTATACAGAATATATGAGAGGAACTATACAGAATATATGAGAGGAACTATACAGAATATATGAAGGGAACTATACAGAATATATGAGAGGAACTATACAGAATATATGAGGGGAACTATACAGAGTATATAAGGGGAACTATACAGAATATATAAGGGGAACTATACAGAATATATGAGAGGAACTATACAGAATATATGAGAGGAACTATACAGAATATATGAAGGGAACTATACAGAATATATGAGAGGAACTATACAGAATATATGAGGGGAACTATACAGAATATATGAAGGGAACTATACAGAATATATGAGAGGAACTATACAGAATATATGAGGGGAACTATACAGAATATATGAAGGGAACTATACAGAATATATGAGAGGAACTATACAGAATATATGAGAGGAACTATACAGGATATATGAGAGGAACTATACAGAATATATGAGAGGAACTATACAGAATATATGAGGGGAACTATACAGAGTATATAAGGGGAACTATACAGAATATATGAAGGGAACTATACAGAATATATGAGAGGAACTATACAGAATATATGAGGGGAACTATACAGAATATATGAAGGGAACTATACAGAATATATGAGAGGAACTATACAGAATATATGAGGGGAACTATACAGAATATATGAAGGGAACTATACAGAATATATGAGAGGAACTATACAGAATATATGAGGGGAACTATACAGAGTATATAAGGGGAACTATACAGAATATATGAGGGGAACTATACAGAATATATAAGGGGAACTATACAGAATATATGAAGGGAACTATACAGAATATATGAGAGGAACTATACAGAATATATGAGGGGAACTATACAGAATATATGAGAGGAACTATACAGAATATATGAGAGGAACTATACAGAATATATGAAGGGAACTATACAGAATATATGAGAGGAACTATACAGAATATATGAAGGGAACTATACAGGATATATGAGAGGAACTAGACAGAATATATGAGAGGAACTATACAGAATATATGAGGGGAACTATACAGAATATATGAGAGGAACTATACAGAATATATGAGAGGAACTATACAGAATATATAAGGGGAACTATACAGAATATATGAGAGGAACTATACAGAATATATAAGGGGAACTATACAGAATATATGAGAGGAACTATACAGAATATATAAGGGGAACTATACAGAATATATGAGAGGAACTATACAGAATATATGAGAGGAACTATACAGAATATATAAGGGGAACTATACAGAATATATGAGAGGAACTATACAGAATATATAAGGGGAACTATACAGAATATATGAGGGGAACTATACAGAATATATGAGGGGAACTATACAGAATATATAAGGGGAACTATACAGAATATATGAGAGGAACAATACAGAATATATGAGAGGAACTATACAGAATATATGAGGGGAACTATACAGAATATATGAGGGGAACTATACAGAATATATGAGAGGAACTATACAGGATATATGAGAGGAACTATACTGAATATATGAGACGAACTATACAGAATATATAAGGGGAACTATACAGAATATATGAGAGGAACTATACAGGATATATGAGAGGAACTATACAGAATATATGAGAGGAACTATACAGGATATATGAGAGGAACTATACAGAATATATGAGAGGAACTATACAGAATATATGAGGGGAACTATACAGAATATATAAGGGGAACTATACAGAATATATGAGAGGAACTATACAGAGTATATGAGGGGAACTATACAGAATATATGAGAGGAACTATACAGAATATATGAGAGGAACTATACAGAATATATGAGGGGAACTATACAGAATATATAAGGGGAACTATACAGAATATATGAGAGGAACTATACAGAGTATATGAGGGGAACTATACAGAATATATGAGAGGAACTATACAGAATATATAAGGGGAACTATACAGAATATATAAGAGGAACTATACAGAATATATGAGAGGAGCTATACAGAATATATGAGGGGAACTATACAGAATATATGAGGGGAACTATACAGAAAACATGAGAGGAACTATACAGAATATATAAGGGGAACTATACAGAATCTATGAGGGGAACTATACAGAATATATGAGAGGAACTATACAGAATATATGAGAGGAACTATACAGAATATATGAGGGGAACTATACAGGATATATGAGGGGAACTATACAGAATATATAAGGGGAACTATACAGAGTATATGAGGGGAACTATACAGAGTATATAAGGGGAACTATACAGAATATATGAGGGGAAATATACAGAATATATGAGGGGAACTATACAGAATATATAAGGGGAACTATACAGAGTATATGAGGGTAACTATACAGAGTATATGAGGGGAACTATACAGAATATATGAGAGGAACTATACAGAATATATGAGAGGAACTATACAGAATATATGAGGGGAACTATACAGGATATATGAGGGGAACTATACAGAATATATAAGGGGAACTATACAGAGTATATGAAGGGAACTATACAGAGTATATGAGGGGAACTATACAGAATATATGAGAGGAACTATACAGAATATATGAGAGGAACTATACAGAGTATATAAAGGGAACTATACAGAGTATATGAGGGGAACTATACAGGATATATGAGAGGAACTATACAGAATATATGAGAGGAACTATACAGAATATATGAAGGGAACTATACAGAATATATGAGGGGAACTATACAGAATATATGAGGGGAACTATACAGAATACATGAGAGGAACTATACAGAATATATAAGGGGAACTATACAGAATCTATGAGGGGAACTATACAGAATATATGAGAGGAACTATACAGAATATATGAGGGGAACTATACAGAATCTATGAGGGGAACTATACAGAATATATGAGAGGAACTATACAGAATATATGAGAGGAACTATACAGAATATATAAGGGGAACTATACAGAGTATATGAGGGGAACTATACAGAGTATATGAGGGGAACTATACAGAATATATGAGAGGAACTATACAGAATATATGAGGGGAACTATACAGGATATATGAGGGGAACTATACAGAATATATAAGGGGAACTATACAGAGTATATAAGGGGAACTATACAGAATATATGAGGGGAACTATACAGAGTATATGAGAGGAACTATAGAGAATATATAAGGGGAACTATACAGAGTATATGAGGGGAACTATACAGGATATATGAGAGGAACTATACAGAATATATGAGAGGAACTATACAGAATATATGAAGGGAACTATACAGAAAATATGAGAGGAACTATACAGAATATATAAGGGGAATTATACAGAGTATATAAGGGGAACTATACAGAGTATATGAGGGGAACTATACAGAATATATGAGGGGAACTATACAGAATATATGAGAGGAAATATACAGAATATATAAGGGGAACTATACAGAGTATATGAGGGGAACTATACAGAATATATGAGAGGAACTATACAGAATATATGAGAGGAACTATACAGAGTATATAAGGGGAACTATACAGAGTATATGAGGGGAACTATACAGAATATATAATAGGAACTATACAGAATATATGAAGGGAACTATACAGAATATATGAGGGGAACTATACAGAATATATGAGAGGAACTATACAGAATATATGAGAGGAACTATACAGAATATATGAGAGGAACTATACAGAATATATGAAGGGAACTATACAGAAAATATGAGAGGAACTATACAGAATATATGAGGGGAACTATACAGAATATATGAGAGGAACTATACAGAATATATGAAGGGAACTATACAGAGTATATGAGGGGAACTATACAGAATATATGAGGGGAACTATACAGAATATATGAGAGGAACTATACAGAATATATAAGGGGAACTATACAGAGTATATGAGGGGAACTATACAGAATATATGAGAGGAACTATACAGAATATATGAGAGGAACTATACAGAGTATATAAGGGGAACTATACAGAGTATATGAGGGGAACTATACAGAATATATGAGAGGAACTATACAGAATATATGAAGGGAACTATACAGAATATATGAGGGGAACTATACAGAATATATGAGAGGAACTATACAGAATATATGAGGGGAACTATACAGAGTATATGAGAGGAACTATACAGACTATATGAGAGGAACTATACAGAATATTTGAGAGGAACTATACAGAATATATAAGGGGATCTATACAGAGTATATGAGAGGAACTATACAGACTATATGAGAGGAACTATACAGAATATTTGAGAGGAACTATACAGAATATATAAGGGGAACTATACAGAATATATGAGGGGAACTATACAGAATATATAAGGGGAACTATACAGAATATATGAGAGGGACTATACAGAATATATAAAGGGAACTATACAGAATATATGAGAGGAACTATACAGAATATATGAGAGGAACTATACAGAATATATAAGGGGAACTATACAGACTATATGAGAGGAACTATACAGAATATATGAGAGGAACTATACAGAATATATGAAGGGAACTATACAGAATATATGAGAGGAACTATACAGAATATATGAGAGGAACTATACAGAATATATGAGAAGAACTATACAGAATATATGAAGGGAACTATACAGAAAATATGAGAGGAACTATACAGAATATATGAGAGGAACTATAGAGAATATATGAGGGGAACTATACAGAATATATGAGAGGAACTATACAGAATATATGAGAGGAACTATACAGAATATATGAGGGGAACTATACAGAATATATGAGAGGAACTATACAGAATATATGAGAAGAACTCTACAGAATATATAAAGGGAGCTATACAGAATATATGAGAGGAACTATACAGAATATATGAGAGGAACTATAGAGAATATATGAGGGGAACTATACAGAATATATGAGAGGAACTATACAGAATATATGAGAGGAACTATACAGAATATATGAAGGGAACTATACAGAATATATGAAGGGAACTATACAGAATATAAAAGGGGAACTATACAGAATATATGAGAGGAACTATACAGAATATATGAGAGGAACTATACAGAATATATGAGGGGAACTATACAGAATATATGAGAGGAACTATACAGAATATAAAAGGGGAACTATACAGAATATATGAAGGGAACTATACAGAATATAAAAGGGGAACTATACAGAATATATGAGAGGAACTATACAGAATATATGAGGGGAACTATACAGAACATATGAGAACATTTTGAAGTTTATTTATATGAAAATAGCATAGCAATTCGCCCAGTGGGAGTAAATGTACATTCATTTAATGGGAATTGGGCAAAAAATGAAGTAGGCTTATTTTTTGTGCTGGACGAATGTTTATCATTGATTGAAAAGTGGACAATGCCACATTTGGACACTGGATGGTGTTAAGGCGGAGTTCCGCCTAAGAAAAAAAAAAAAAAAAGTCAGCAGCTACAAATACTGCAGCTACTGACTTTTAAAATAAGGACACTTACCTGTCCAGGGCACTGCGATGTCCTCATCCGAAGCCGATCTGTCCCCTTGGCTCGTGGAGGCGCTGGCATTGCTAGTAAGGGAATCAGGAAGTGGAGTCTCGCGGCATCACAGCCTGGCTCCCTACTGCGCATGAGCGAGTCACGCTGGGCGTCCTGACTGGTCCCTGCTGTCTTCTGGGACCTGTGTGTCTCCCAGAACACAGGGGATGGAGGGCGGAGGAGGGGCCGGACATGGTGTAGATCGTAGATCTTTTGCCGGAAGTGGGAGAAAATACCTGGATTAGACAGCTATCTGCTCCCCCCTAAAAGGTGCCAAATGTGACACCGGAGGGGGGGGGGGATTCCGGACAACAGAAGTCCCATTTTTGGGTGGAACTCCGCTTTAAGTATAATAGTATAAGTATCGTAGATACATTAGCGCCATCTAGTGACCAAATGTGGTATTCTCAAATTGAAATCAACGAAAAATAGAGAATACCGCATATTGTCACTAGATGGCACTAAGTATACCTAACACCATCTAGTAACCAAATGTGGTATTCTACATAGGAATTTCCTGTGATACTTAGCGCCATCTAGTGACCAAATGCAGCATTCTTCATCATATTTTCTTGTGATACTTAGCGCCATCTAATGACTGAATTCAGTATTCTTTGTAGGAATTTCCTATGGTAGTTAGCGCCATCTAGTGACCATATGTGGTATTCTCTGATTTAAATCAATGAAAAATAGAGAAAGGAGCATGTGTGCACTAAATGGCGCAAAGTATCATAGATACAAAGCGCCATCTAGTAACTAAAGAAGGCATTCTACAGAGGAACTTCCTGTGATACTTAGTGCCATCTAGTGACCAAATGCAGTATTCTTTGTAGGAATTTCCTGTGATACTTGGCGCCATCTAGTGACCAAATGCGGTATTCTCCACCAGAATTCCCTGTGATAATTAGCGCCATCTAGTCACCAAATGCAGTATTCTTTGTGGGAATTTCCTGTGATACTTAGCGCCATCTAGTGACCAAATGCAGTATTCTTTGTAGGAATTTCCTGTGATACTTGGCGCCGTCTGGTGACCAAATGTGGTATTCTTCATCAGAATTTCCTGTGATACTTGGCTCCATCTAGTGACCTAATGCAGTATTCTTTGTAGGAATTTCCTATGATACTTGGCGCCATCTAGTGACCAAATGTGATACTTGGCGCCATCTAGTAACTAAAGAAGGAATTCTACAGAGGAACTTACTGTGATACTTAGCGCCATCTAGTGACCAAATGCAGTATGCTTTATAGGAATTTCCTATGATACTTGGCGCCATCTAGTGACCAAATGCAGTTTGCTTGGTAGGAATTTCCTATGATACTTGGCCCCATCTAGTGACTAAATGCGGTATGTTTTGTAGGAATTTCCTATGATACTTGGCTCCATCTAGTGACCAAATGTGATACTTGGCGCCATCTAGTAACTAAAGAAGGAATTCTACAGAGGAACTTACTGTGATACTTAGTGCCATCTAGTGACCAAATGCAGTATTCTTTGTAGAAATTTCCTGTGATACTTGGCGCCATCTAGTGACCAAATGCAGTATTCTTTGTAGGAATTTCCTGTGATACTTGGCGCCATCTAGTGACCAAATGCGGTATTCTCCACCAGAATTCATTGTGATAATTAGCGCCATCTAGTCACCTAATGCAGTATTATTTGTGGGAATTTCCTGTCATACTTAGCGCCATCCAGTGACCAAATGCAGTATTCTTTGTAGGAATTTCCTGTGATACTTGGCGCCATCTAGTGACCAAATGTGGTATTCTTCATCAGAATTTCCTGTGATACTTGGCTCCATCTAGTGACCTAATGCAGTATTCTTTGTAGGAATTTCCTATGATACTTGGCGCCATCTAGTGACCAAATGTGATACTTGGCGCCATCTAGTAACTAAAGAAGGCATTCTACAGAGGAACTTACTGTGATACTTAGCGCCATCTAGTGACCAAATGCAGTATGCTTTATAGGAATTTCCTATGATACTTGGCGCCATCTAGTGACCAAATGCAGTATGCTTGGTAGGAATTTCCTATGATACTTGGTGCCATCTAGTGACCAAATGCAGTATGCTTGGTAGGAATTTCCTATGATACTTGGTGCCATCTAGTGACCAAATGCAGTATGCTTGGTAGGAATTTCCTATGATACTTGGCCCCATCTAGTGACCAAATGCAGTATGTTTTGTAGGAATTTCCTATGATACTTGGCTCCATCTAGTGACCAAATGTGATACTTGGCGCCATCTAGTAACTAAAGAAGGCATTCTACAGAGGAACTTACTGTGATACTTAGCGCCATCTAGTGACCAAATGCAGTATGCTTTATAGGAATTTCCTATGATACTTGGCGCCATCTAGTGACCAAATGCAGTATGCTTGGTAGGAATTTCCTATGATACTTGGTGCCATCTAGTGACCAAATGCAGTATGCTTGGTAGGAATTTCCTATGATACTTGGCCCCATCTAGTGACCAAATGCAGTATGTTTTGTAGGAATTTCCTATGATACTTGGCTCCATCTAGTGACCAAATGTGATACTTGGGGCCATCTAGTAACTAAAGAAGGAATTCTACAGAGGAACTTACTGTGATACTTAGTGCCATCTAGTGATCAAATGCAGTATGCTTTGTAGAAATTTCCTGTGATACTTGGCGCCATCTAGTGACCAAGTGCGTTACTCCCCATTTCAAATCGCAGATAAACACTTGTCCAGCACAGGAAATAGCTTAATAACATTTTTATGTTTCCCTCATTACACTTTTACTGGATGGTATTCTCCGATCTTTCTATAAATAGTGTATTATGTGGGTGGGGGGGAGGGGGGGTATATATTCTACATTTCAGTCCTCTGAGATGGGAACCGGTGAAGATTTATCTCCGTCCATCTCGTCCTTCAGAAGTTGACGACACGTTAGTGACAGGCGTGTAAATCCAGATGGTCATTAAACGAGTCGATTAATCTGGAAGCCTTCATTTATTTCCCGCGTCCTTGGAAGAAGATCGGTTACGGCGGGACGTGAGCGGCGTTCCTCTTTAACTCTTTCCTCTCCGGATTCGTTCGGGGGAGAACTCTCCGTCACCTTCGGTGGAAGCCGTTCCCAGACGGGCGGTTCAGGTTGGATGTTTGGCGGCACCACATAGAGGAGTATTCTGTATCAGATATCAGAGAGGATAACTCTTATCTTCTATAAAAAAGGACCTGTCACCTCCGGAGAGCTCAGGGCCCTCCCACAGCCCCTCCCACATCCGATAAATCCTGAAATCTGCTCCGCCCCCGCGGATCCTGGGACCGTATGGTGATCTGTGTCCTTACTGGAAATTGTGCCGTTTTCTTGGTGTAGGTGTGACGCCTCCCAGAATCTGCTAATGAATGTTGTGCTGTGCGGTGATTGGGGCCGGTGGCGTGTCCGGACATAACAATCGTCTTCTAATAGGTCGTCTCCTGACGCACCGGGGTCTGTGTATATAACGTTTGCTCTGTGAATGTCTGAGCATTTGCACAGCTGTCACTAATAATCCCCATCATTTCTATAATATGCGTATTTCCTATAAGCGTCAGCTCCATCTACTGGCCACAATGTGGTATTTCCTTGCCTGAGTTATTTCAGGGAAATTCTGCATTATGGCCACTAGGTGGAGCTGACGGTCAGAGGAAGTGTTAGAATAGTTGCAAGGGCTGTGTGAATGCTGAGGCTTCCTTGGTAATTATTGATAGGGAGGAAGTGGTGGAAATACGGCTAATATATATGATTATTGTACAAATGTCTGAACAGTAAAGTTGGGTCCGCACTCCAAGCTCCTCCCTCTTTGTGGGATTGCCTTGTTCTGAAGTAGACATGCGCAGAACGAAAACATTTTGTTTTGTTTCGATCGCTTATTTACATAAACTTGTTTCATTCGTTTAATTCATTTTCGGAATTTGTTTTGTTTATTCGTTTTCAAATCAATTTAAATTTTTCTAATTCGAATAGTTTTACAATTTCCAAAGAGAATAAAATAGAATAGAAACTAAAGAAATAGAATAGGAAACAAAAAAATTTTCTATTTTATTCTCTTTGGAAATTTGAAAACTATTTGAATTCGAATTTTGTCCAAATGATTTTTTTTTATCTTCAGATTTGCTTAAATTCGATACTATTCTAATTCGGATACATCCGAATTTCTGAAAAATCCTCTGAATTTTAATTCGGGAACTAAACAAACCGCACAAGTCTATTCTAAAGTTTTCCTTACTGATTGGTCAGTGACGGAGCAGCGGATGTTGGGGGAGGATCTGCCTCTCCTACAAGTACTTCTATCTTTTTCCTCTATAGAAATTTCCTATGGTAGTTAGCGCCCTCTTGTGACCAAATATGTTATTCTCCGTTTTAAATCAATGGAAAAACAGAGAATACCGCATTTGGTCACTAGATGGCACTAAGTATCATAGGAAATTTACAGAGAATACCGCATTTGGTCACTAGATGGCACTAAGTATCATAGGAAATTTACAGAGAATACCGCATTTGGTCACTAGATGGCGTTAATTATCATAGCATAATTATGGATACTTAGCGCCATCTAGTGACCAAATATGGTATTCTACATAGGAATTTCCTGTGATACTTGGCGCCATCTAGTGACCAAGTGCGATATTCTTTGTAGGAATTTCCTATGATACTTGGTGACCAAATGCGGTGTTCTCAAATTTAAATAAATGAAAAATAGAGAATACTGCATTTCAGCCACTAGATGGAGCTGGCGGTCACAGGAAGTATTAGAATAGTTGGAATGGCTGTGTGAGTGCTGAGGCTTCCTTAGTAATCATTGATAGGAAGGAAGTGGTGGAAATACGGCTAATATACATGATTATTGTACAAATGTCTGAACAGTAAAGTTTGGTCTGCACTTCAGGCTCCTCCCTCTCAGTGAGATTGCCTTGTTCTGAAGTTCTCCTTACTGATTGGTCTGTCAGGCAGCGGTGGATGTTGGGGGGAGGAGTAGGGGTGGGAGGATCTGCCTCCTCTGCAAGTATTTCTATCTTTTTCCTCTATAGAAATTTCCTGTGGTACTTTGCGCCCTCTAGTGACCAAATGTGTTATTCTCTGTTTTAAATCAATGAAAAACAGAGAATACCACATTTGGTCACTAGATGGCACTAAGTATCACAGGAAATACTATTTTTGGTTACTTCTACTACCACAGGAAATTTCTACAGAGAATACCACATTTATTCACTAGATGGCGTTTATTATCATAGGAAAATTAAGTATACTTAGCGCCATCTAGTGACCAAATGCAGTATTCTTTGTAAGAATTTCCTGTGATAATTAGCAACATCTAGTGGCCAAATGTTGTATTCCTTGTTTAAAATGAAAAATAGAGAATACTGCATTTGGTCATTAGAAGGCGCTATGTATCACAGGAAATGGAAATGTAGAATGCCATATTTGGCTACTAGAGGGCTCTGGACCTCTTCAGATCCTTCCTGGTCACCTGGTTTTCTGTTGCTGCAGTTAAGCAGCACAGCCAGCTCACCTCCCCTCCCCCAGCCTGGGCAACGAATGAGCAGCAGCAGACTGATATGTTCATCCCTCTGCTCCCTTGTCATCACCTGTGCACTGCAGTACACCTGATTGGTCTATAGTGACTAGCCCCCTGAATGGTTCAGTCATGTCGGGCTTATATCAAAGTGAGAGGTTGTGATTTGAGGTAAGTGATAGCATGAAAACCTGAATCGTGATAGAAGTATGAATGGGGATGTCTGGGTTTATTAGCAGAGCGGAGTCCCCCTTTAAATCACATTGTGCACCTGCTGGGTGTGTGGAAGTCACCTGGATGAACGGCATCCTGGGACATGAGATGTAAATGAGATGTAAATGAGGGTTAATTGATCTCCTCCAGTCGGTGTCGTGTTGTGGGTGGTCACCGGACGCCGCGGCACAGCTGGAGGACACTCGGGGTCCTGGCGGTCGGCGCTGCGGATTTTTGGCACCTGCAGTTTGTGTGAATAATCTCTCCGGGGCCCTCGGGGGCCCTTTTATTAATGAGGACCTGTCAGTCAATGGAGTCATTAATAGCAGAGCTGGAAAAGTCTGGAAACTTCCCTGATGGCGTCCGCGTTATTATTTTATATCAACGTTTAATAAAATGATTACGAAGATCCGATCCCCCACACTCCCCAGATCCCCTTATTGGGGGGGTTCATGAGGGACAGATGGAAGATTCCCCCCAATATTCCTCTGATATCGGATGTGGGGGGATCAATAAAATCTCAGATAATGACATTTCCAATCTTTGTAAACGTTCATCCTTCTTTGTAATATTCCCCCCGGTGATCCCGCCATGGAGGTCACTTCCTGTTATAGGGTGACAACGCTCTGTTCCTGCCTCCCTGTTCTCCTGTGTTGTCACCCCGTCACAGAGGCTTCCAATGGGGACTACAAGTGGCCGTATTCATACACATGACACAGACATGACCCACTGGTGTCACCGTCAGGAAACCCGCCCTGAGAAAAGCCGCGCCACCATCACTGAAGACCAAAGAGACAGGAAGTGGCTGCAAAGAGGCTGCCGGAGATCAGCAGCACTGAGATGGGAACGTACTTTATTTTGGAACGCACAACTAATGGTCATGTGACCCTGAGCCCTGCGCTGTGCTGCAATGCATGTCCATGGCGGGGGGGGGGGGGGGTATTGGGGTGCCATTGGGAATGCACTAAACCCAAGAAGTTCAAACCTCACATTTCTACAAGAAGATTCCGCAGACATTGATGGGAGTTTGGATTATGCTGTGTAGGTTGTAATGGACGGAAATGCTGCTTTCCTGGCTGTTGTGTTGAATTGAAGGTTTCAGTACTTTCTGAGGCACTTAAATATGCAGATCTGGAGTTCTCACTTCTGACTTCACTAGCTGCATGCTTGTTCCTGGTCAGTGACTCAGAAAATACTGTACAGAAGTCAGAGAAAGCCAGGTAATTAGTATTTTCAGTAGTGATCACCAGCAGTCATTGTACTTCTCTTCACTCAGGTTCCTCTCTGTTCCTCTACTGTGGAGGTGCTGCCACCTGGAGGACAACCAGAAATATTAATGAATTCAACGCTTCATCTTCACATTGTAATCACACATAATTCACATAAATGATACATTGATATCTGATACTGACACATTGTTACACCTGTCATCACAGGGTTACTTACTGTATATAAGAAGACCATCCATGACCATAACACTGCCAGATCCCACTGCCATGACAATTCATACCCATAACATTCCCAGATCCCACCGCCATGACCATCCCTGACCATAACACTCCCAGATCCCACTACCATAACCATCCATGACCATAACACTACCAGATCCAACCGTCATGACCATCCATGACCATAACACTCCCAGATCCCACCACCATGACCATCGATGACCATAACACTCCCAGATCCCACTACCATAACCATCCATGACCATAACATTCCCAGATCCCACCACCATGAGCATCGATGACCATAACACTCCCAGATCCCACCGCCAATGACCACAACACTCCCTGATCCCAACACCATGACCATCCGTGACCATAACACTCTCAGATCCCACCACCATGACCATCGATGACCATAACACTCCAAGATCCCACCACCATGACCATCCATAACCATAACACTCCAAAATCCCACCACCATGACCATTTGTGACCATAAGATTTCCAGATGCCACCACCATGATCATCCGTGGCCATAACACTCCCAAATCCCACCGCTATGACCATAGCACTCCAAGATCCCACCACAATGACCATGCATGACTAGAACATTCCAAGATCCCACCATAGAGCTCTCAGATCCCACCGCCATGACCATCCCTGGCCATAACACTCCCAGATCCCACCGCCATGACCCTCCCTGACCATAACACTCCCAGATCCCACCGCCATGACCATCTGTGACTGACAATCCATCACAATCTAACTCCCAGATCCCACCACCATTACCATATATGACCAATTGACCATAACACTCCAAGATCCCACCACAATGACCATACATGACCATAACATTCCAAGATCCCACCACATTGACCATAAAGCTCTCAGATCCCACCACCATGACCATTCCTGGCCATAACACTCCCAGATCCCACCGCCATGACCCACCCTGACCCTAACACTCCCAGATCCGACCGCCTTGACCATCCATTAATGACCACCCATGACAATCAAACTCCCAGATCCCACCACCATGACCATCCATGACCATAACACTCCAAAATCCCGCCACCATGACCATAACATTTCAAGATCCCACCACAATGACCATCCATGACCATAAAGCTCCCAGATTCCACCGCCATGACCATCCCTGACCATAACACTCTCAGATCCCATCGCCATTACCATCCATGACTGACCATCCGTGACCATAACGCTGCCAGATCCCACGACCATTACCATACCTGACCATAACATTCCCAAAACCCTCCACCATGATCATACATGACCATAACATTACAATATCCCACCACCATGACCATAAAGCTCCAAGATCCCACAGCCATTGCCATACCTGACCATAACACTCCCAGATCCCACCGCCATGACCATCCCTGACCATAACACTCCCAGTTTCCACTACCATAACCATCCCTGACCATAACACTCCCAGATCCCACAGCCATCGCCTTCCCTGACCATAACACTCCCAGATCCCACTGCCATGACCATCCCTGACCATAACACTCTCTGATCCCACCATGACCATCCAAGACCATAACACTCTCTGATCCCACCATGACCATCCATGACCATAACAGTCCAACATCCCATCACCATGACCATCCTTGACCATTACACTCCCAGATCTCACAGTCGTGACCAAAATGTGGCATATTATAGCTTGTGGGACAACAATCTAAGTGCCAGCAGACTGAGAGTGATTATCATTGGGGTAGGGTAACTAAGCAGATGACTTTTTATGCACACCATAGCAACCACCGAGTGTTTTAAAGGAACAGCGCATCATTCACGGCATCCACTGTTGGAATTCTGACCTCTTTTCTGTAACTCTTGCTGCCACATCCAGACAGAAATATAACAGAGTTCATGCTGCAGAAGTTTCTTCAAAGGAGGAAAAGTTCCTTAATTTATATTTAGAATATTCAGAGACTCAGCTTAAGTATTTTAAAATATGAAAAAAAAAACAGTGCAGAAAATATTTTCAGCAAAGATGTTAGAAAACAGAATAAACAGCAAAGCAAAAGGGAAGAAAAGTGAAAAATACAGCAAAGTTCTCCCAGTGTTTGGTTCTGTGCAAAGTCCAATTCACTCGCAGAGTAAGTCCATCTGATCTTATAGTATCACGGGCCTCATGAATAGAAAAAAAATTACTCTTCATATTCACCTATAGATTTAATGTTTATTGAGAGCTCAGAGATACCACCAGCTTATCTTTTACCAGATAGGGTGTTTCAGAACTGATTATATCCAATCAAAGGGTCTGAGGGGTGTGTCCATAAGTATGCTGGAACATGTTATTGTCCTCAATCGCCACATATTTCATGCCAACAATTCTAAATACATCTATAGTCCCATATGACAAGGTTTACAATTTAAGAACCAACATAATAAAATTACAATTCGTTAGACACCAAACATGATATAAGTGTTATGAATGTCTCTCTTAGGAGGTGTCTAAATCAATGTCATCTTTCCATACATGAGTGTATCCACTTTTTAGGAAGGTAACTCTGTCACAGCAGGAATGATAGAATATGAATTGAGTTTGGCTTTGGTATTAAAAAATAAAAAAAGACCCACGGATGTGTTTTGTTCAATCTATTCTGCAGAAGGTTTATGACCCGACCATTTATGACAGTCCCCATTAGGAGTTTCTAACTTAACCTGATAATGGAGATTTTATTACACCTCTACATTCCATCCAAGCTGGTTTGTGTTCTGCCAATTGATCAAATGTGTCACCTTCTCTGGCTGTCCACCACAGACATGAGATTTAAATCTGACCGTTTCTATACACTTGTGACACTCAATTGACACTAGATTACATATAGATCTTCCGCTTCCATTGATTGCATCAGTCCTCCTGATAATAGAATCCCCCATGACCACCAACCATCTACTCCTTCCTGCACTACCCTCCCCACCAGATGGGCTGCTCTCCTGACTCTTACCATACAATCCATTCTTCTCCGATAGGAGAGGGAAGGCTCGCCATCTCCTGCCCTCCCACAATCCCGGGTGAAGTTGAAGATTCCAGCTCAGCTTCATGACAGTTCTAAATTGTGGAGCAAAAGGAAAACAGAAATATCATTGAATTCACCGCCATGAGAAGAGGAAACCAATCCCTTCACTTCCATAATGCAAATATCTGAAATCATAATGGTCTGTACTGCCACAGAGCAAGCTACACTGGGACGTGACCATTGTGGAAGGTAGTGGAGGATATTAAGGATGTGTGGACAGAGTAAGAAGAATGTGGTTGGTATTGGAGGATATAGAGGGTATTAAAGTATATGGAGGGTATCGGAGTATATGGAGGGTATCGGAGGATGTAGAGGGTATCGGAGGATGTGGAGGGTATCGGAGGATATATAGGGTATCGGAGCATATGGAGGGTATTGGAGGATGTGGAAGATACTGGAGGTTATGGAGAGGAGAGTATTGGAAGATATGGAAGATGCTGGAGAATATGGAGAGTATTGGAGGATGTAGAAATGAATGACCTCAATACCCCATCAAATACAATTCACACAAATATAAAGAAAGCTGGAGATATACCATGATACCAGGAACCTGGACGATATGGAGAGTACTGGAAGAATAAAGAGAGTATCAGGGAGTATGTAGAGAGTATCTGGGGGATGGAAAGTATCAGGAAGACGTGAAGAGTATGAAGGACATGGAGGAAATATTGAGAGGATGTGGAGAAGATCTAAGGAAACAGAAAGTACCAAAGGAAGTGGAGAGAGTGAGGGGGGTGTGGAGAGTATTGAAAGATATAGAAGTTATTGGAGGGTGTTGGAGGATATGGAGGGTGTTGGCAAATATGGAGTATTGGAAGATATGGAGGGTGTTGGAGGATGTGGAGGGTGTTGGAGGATATTGGAGGATATAGAAGGTATTGGAGGATATTGGAGTATGTGAAAAGTATCAGAGAATATGGAAGGTAGTGGTGGATATGGAGGGTATAGGAGGATGTCGGAGGATATGGAGGGAGGGTGTTAGAAGAAATGGAGGGTATCAGAGGATATGGAGAGTTTTTGAGGATTTGGATAGTATCAGAGGATATGGAGGGTATCGGAGGATATGGGGGTTTTGGAGGATATGGAGGGTATCAGAGGATATGGAAGTTACTGAAGGATATTGAGAGTATTGGACGATGTAGAAATTAATGATCTCATTACTCTATCAAATACAATTCCCCCAAATGTAAAGAAAGCTGGAGCTACACCATGAGGCCAGGAACCAAGAAGATATGGAGAGTACTGGAAGAATAAAGAGAGTATCCTGGAGCATGTAGAGAGTATCTGGAGGATGGAAAGTATCAGGAAGTCATGAAGAGTATGAAGGACATGGAGGAAATATTGAGAGGATGTGGAGAGGATCTAAGGAAGTGGAGAGAGTAAGGAGACTGTGGAGAGTATTGAAGGATATAGAAGATATTAGAGGATATGGAGGGTATTAGAGGATGTGGAGGCTGTTGGAGGATATGGAGGATGTTGGGAAATATGGAGGGTATTGGAAGATATGGAGGGTGTTGGAGGATGTGGAGGACATTGGAGGATATTGGAGGATGTGGAAGGTATTGTAGAATATAGAAGGTATTGGAGGATATGGAGGGTATCAGAGGATATGGAGGGTTTTGGAAGATATTGGAGGCCATGGAGGGTATCAGGGGATATGAAGGGTTTTGGAGGATATGGAGGGTATCAGGGGATATGGAGGTATAGGAAGATATGGAAGGTATCGAATGATATCGCAGGATATTGGAGGATATGGAGGGTATCAGAGGATATGGAGGATATGGAGAGTATAGGAAGATATGAAGGGTATCCGAGGATTTGGAAGGTATTGGAGAATATGGAGGGTATAGGAAGATATGGAGGCTATCGGGGGATATGGAGGGTATCAGGGCATATGGAGGGTATTGGAGGATATGGAAGGTATTTGAAAACATGGAGGGTATTGGAGGATATGGAGGGTATCGAAGGATGTGGAGGGTATTGGAGAATGTGGAGGGTATCAGAGGATATGAAGGGTATCGGAGGATATTGGAGGGTATTGGAGGGTATCGGAGGGTATCGGAAGATATGGAGGGTATCTGAGGATGTGGAGGGTATCGGAGGATATGGAGGGTATCAGAGGATATGGAGGGTATCAGAGGATATGGAGAGTATCGGAGAATGTGGAGGGCATCAGAGGATATCGGAGGGTATCAGAGGATATGGAGGGTATTGGAGGATATGAAGGTTATCGGAGGATATCGGAGGATATGGAGGGTATTGGAGAATGTGGAGGGTATCAGAGGATATGGAGGGTATCGGGGGATATGGAGAGTATCGGAGAATGTGGAGGGCATCAGAGGATATCGGAAGGTATCGGAGGATATGGGGGGTATCGGAAGATATGGAGTGTATCGGAAGATATGGAGGGTATCGGAGGATATGGAGGGTATCGGAGAATGTGGAGGGTATCAGAGGATATCTGAGGGTATCGGAGGGTATCGGAGGATATGGAGGGTATCGGAGGATATGAAGGGCGTCGGAGGATTTGGAGGGTATCGAAAGGATATGAAGGGTATCGGAGGATTTGGAGGGCATCGGAGAATGTGGAGGGTATCGGAGGACATGGAGAGTATTGGAGGATATCGGAGTTGTATCGGAGAATATCAGAGGATATCGGAGGATATGGAGGGTATCGGAAGATATGGAGAGCTCGATATGAAATTATCAGGCAGATGATTCCATTCTCTTCTTTTGTGTCAGTATGACTGTGTGAATGCTGCATGTCTGCCCTCTAGTGGTAACAGAATAAACTGCAGGTTTTCCTGTAAGAGTGCAGATCAGTTCCGGCTTCCCTGAGCTCTCTCTGTCCTGTCATATCTGTCCTTTGGCTTCATAACCATCATGAAATGATAACACAGAGCCAGTGCTGGCTGATCTACCTGGAAGGAGTGTATAATGAATATGGAAATCCTGATCTGCTGCCTCAGCCGCCTTCCCCTTGATTTGGCCCCAAAGATGAAAAAGAACAGAAAATGTCCCTCTTCCCATCTTTCAGGATTGGATGATTTTTATCCATCGATGTCATTACAGCACAGTGAGGTCCCAGCTGAGGTCATATGGGGGAAACTCACAGTGCTGGAAGAAGGAAGATCTCTGGAGTTCCCCTTTACACTCTATAAAATCACGTTTATTAATAATAGTGATGATGTCATTTCTCTGTCCATTGTCCCCTGATGGTCCTGGAGATGGTACGGTTGCAAAGGGGTGAAGTGACCTCCTGTGGTGGTCTCTGGACTCTGGGTCAAACCACACAGTTTATGTCGATGATTTCACATGATGTATCGGGGTGATGTCACTCAGTGTATGGTGGTGATGTCACACAATATATAGGGGGGGGGGGGGTGGTGGGTGATGTTACACGGTCTGTGATGGTGGGTGATGTCACACAATGTATCAGGTTTGTGTCACGTGGTCTATGGCGATGATGTCACGCAATGTATCAGGGTGATGTCACTCAGTGTATAAAGTGGGGTGATGTTACGCAGTCTATGGTGATGATGTCACGCGGTGAATGGAGGTGATCGGGTTCATTTCTCTCATTCTTCCAATATTCTGGATTCGCTGTGTTCGCCATTTCCTCGCAGTTTATTGATTGGCTGATGAGAGAATAGAGAACTGATGGTGGCCTGACCCCCCCCCCCCCCCCCCCCGATGGAGACGACATTCTCAGTTATTTATAGACTCATCACAGCACATTCAGCACAATCTATAATCTAAGCGATCGATTGGCTGCTTCTCCCTGACCAGCGCTCGGCCCCCGGGGGCCAGACTGCATTATACCCGGATCACAACACATGTAATTAATGATCGTGGAGAAGCTCAGCACCCATCCCCCGAGAGGTGTAATGGAACTTTATACTGGTGTATACTGGGAGAGCTCTGAACACTGAAGGAGCAGGGAGCACTGGGGGACACAGGGGGAACTGGGAGCACTGTGGGGCGCAGGGGGAAATGGGAGCACTGTGGGGCACAGGGGGAAATGGGAGCACTGTGGGGCGCAGGGGGAAATGGGAGCACTGGGGGGCACAGGGGGAACTGGGAGCACTGGGGTGGGGGGATTACATGTGGCTATGGTGGAGAGGCATCAGGTAACACAAGTTTTCCTTAAAATTTTCTTTTACTGTGCTGAGTAACCAGCAGTGGAAAAATGTGAACCATTCTTCCAGAATCAACGGGACCCTTCTCCACATCAGACATAAGGTAGGTTCGGGAGTGCGGAAGGCATGTAGGCCTCACATAGGTGGCCGGAGGCCTGCCTCCCTAAACAGATGTTCTTGTGGTTGATCATTGTGACCTGCTGAGAGGGACGCTCCCCTGAACCCCTCACCCCGTGCAGGCTGGTTCCTTCTTCCCTTCACCGGGTACAAACAGGTGTCCAGGATGCCCCTAGACCAGTGTTTCTCAACTCCAGTCCTCAAGGCGCCCCAACAGGTCATGTTTTCAGGCTTACCATTATTTTGCACAGGTGATTTGATCAGTTTCACTGCCTTAGTAATTACCACAGCTGTTTCATCTGAGGGAAATCCTGAAAACATGACCTGTTGGGGCGCCTTGAGGACTGGAGTTGAAAAACACTGCCCTAGACTGTCCCTCCTCCATTGGAAGCTGTGTCTAGGTCATCCTATCTCCCCTCACTACAGGGCTCACCCAAATGACACATCAGGGGCTATAAAAGACCTCTCTGTTGCAAAGATGGCCGCTCAAATCTCACAGGCTCCCCCAAGATATAGACCAGAGTCCATGGCAGAGGCCACATTGGGGTCAGGACTGACCTCCCCGAGAATGGTCAAAGGGAAAGAACTCTCTTCAACAGGCATCCAATTAAGGAACTAAAGACATGTAGTGACATATGGTGGTAGAAAGTGAGAGCTACACCAGAAATCTCACTGGAGGGAAACAATGCAAGACTAACACCCTGTTACATGGGAGCCCTTGGTGGCACAGGGGGAAGGCCAGTGGATCTGGAAAAACTGGGGGCATGGGGAAAGCTAGGAGCGTGGGGGGTGGACAAGGGGAATTGGAAGAACTATGAAGGACTGGGGGAACTGGGAGCACCAAAGACGTTACATAGTTAGTCTGGTTGAAAAAAAAGTCCATCTAGTTCAACCAAGTTGGGAGTACTAGGGTAGATGGGAGAACTGGGGGTACTGGGAATACTGGGAACATGTCTCTTTCTCATTTACCAGTTACCCGCAGGGGGTCTGCACAGATGATCTAAAGGCAAATCAGATTCTAGCTGGTCAGCAGATGACAACTGCTCCACAGACACCTAATTAGTACCTGCTGCTTGAACACCTAATTGGTTCCTGCTCTTTGGAGACCTGATTGGTTCCTGCTCCTCTGAGTCTTGATTGGCACCTGATTGGTTCCTCAGACACTTGATTGGTTCCTGCTCCTTGGATGGCTGATTGGTTTCTCAGACACCTGATGGGTTCCTGCTGCTTGGACACTTGATTGTTCTCCAAAAACCTGATTGGTTCCTGCTCCTCTGACACCTGATTGGTTCCTGCTCCTTGGGCACCTGATTGGTTCCACAGGCGCCTGATTTGTTCCTGCTTCTTGGACACCTGATTGGTACCTGCTCACCTGACACCTGATTGGTTCCTGCTCCTTGGACACCTGATTGGTTCCTGCTCCTTAGACACCTGCTCCTTAGACAATTAGTTGGTTCCTGCTCTTCTATCACCTGATTGGTTCCTGCTTCTTGGACACCGGATTGGTTCCTCAGACCCCCAAATGGTTCCTACTCCTTGGACACCTGATTGGTTCCTGCTCCTCTGACACCTGATTGGTTCCTGCTCCTTGGTCTGTGGAGCAGATGTCAACTGCTCCACAGACACCACATTAGTATCTTCTGCTTGGACACTTGATTGGTTCTGCTCTTTGGAGACCTGATTGGTTACTGCTCCTTGGACACCTGATTGGTTTCTCAGACACCTGATTGCACCTGATTGGTTCCTGCTCCTTGGGCACCTTATTGGTTCCACAGGCACCTGATTGGTTCCTGCTCCTCTGACTTTTGATTGGCTGTTGCTCTTCAGACACCTGATTGGTTCCTTGGACACTTAATTGGTTCCTGCTCCTTGGATGACTGTTTGGTTCCTCAGACACCTGATTCGTTCCTGCTCCTTGAACACCTGATTGGTTACTGCTTCTTGGACACCTGATTGGTTCCGCAGTCACACGATTGGTTCCTGCTCCTTGGACACCTTAATAGTTCCTTGGACACCTGATTGGTTCCTGCTCCTTGGACACCTTATTGGTTCCTCAGACATCTGATTGGTTCCTGCTCCTCTACTCTTGATTGGCTGTTGCTCTTCAGACACCTGATTGGTTCCTGCTCCTTGGATGACTGATTGGTTCCTCAGACACCTGATTTGTTCCACAGATACCTGATACCTGGTGGCTCCGCTATGACAAAGTTTTAGTAAATTTCTGGCAGGATTGTTTAGGTTGGCCAATGGTGTTATTCAGGAAGGATTGTCTATCAGAGGCTTTTTTGTGAAAAGTTCTGATTAGTGGATCTCTCTGATCCGTAATATAAGATCCATCCTGGAAGAAGAATCCTGGGGAGGAAAAGCAACCTCATCCCATATAACCCACAGGTGACCTCCCCATCCCCAGTCAGGAACCCCCAGAGTCAGGGGTACCTCATTACCTTTGTGTGTTCCGGCTCCTCCCGATACATTCTTCACAATATAAAATAAATAAAAACCCAGCAGAGATCTCACCCATAGAGTCCTTGAGAGATAGGAGAGATTTTTGGGGGGTTCACTGAATTATCAGTTCTTGGTGGAACCGTACACCAGAGTACCAGGAATACGGAGTAGACGGGCAATTGTGGAGTGAAGTCGCTCCCTGGCGCTGTGTGCCTGTTGGGGGGGGGGGGGGATTATGGAATGTTTGGGGTTAATCCACCCCCCCCCCCTCCCCCCCTTGCTTTACGTTTTTAGCGCAGGATCTATTAATACATGACAGACGCTCATCTTCCCAGATGGAAATCTTCGGCTTCTCGTGTGAATCTGGCAGCCAGCCACAGGCTGATGGTGACCTCTGACCGCAGTCTGATCTCCCCGCCATGGGAGCCACCAGGAGGGGCCCCTGTGAACGATGAGAGGGCCTACACCCAGAGAGGACATCTCCGCTCATCAACCCGAAAGATTTTATATCGAGCAGAAGAATGAGGAATGACGACGAGCGTTGAGTGAATCTGAGTTTGTTCACCGCCCGAGAAAACCGGAGATTCGGCTGAAACGCCAATATTTTGGTGAATTTATCGGAATCAGTGGGGGAGGGAAAATGAAGGGGATTTTTAGGGTTAAATGTCTCCTGAGGGTTACAGAAGCTCCCCCCATCTTCTGCGTTATTATTATTTTACTTTTTACAGAAAGAAAAAAATCTGAAAGTAAAGAAACGTAAAATAAAAAATGTGAAGTGACAGAACACAAATAATGATCAAATGCCCCCAAAAATGCACCCGGAGGTGACGGGAATCCGCCACGGTCCAAACTTCATTCAGTGAGAGCCGAGCATCGTATATAGAAGCCATATTTCTTTAACCCCCTTCTATACCGGGCACTTTTACCCCCCCCCCCTTCCTGCCCAGGCCAGCTTTCAGCACTGTCACACTTTGAATGACAATGGCGCGGTCAGGTAACACTGTAACCATGTGACATTTTTTGAATTTTATTCACACAAATAGAGCTTTTCTTTTGGCGGGATTTCTATTTTTTGCTAAATACAAATGAAAAAAATACTGAAAATTGTGAATAAAAAGGTTTTTTTTAACTTATAAAATGTTGCAAATAAATAATCTTTCTTCATAAATTTAGGACAAAATGCATTCTGTCCTAAATTTATGAAGAAAATACAGCAAATCAGTGTTTATTATTTAGTCTGTAGGAAAATTAAGGAGTCCACAATCTATGGGATACACGCCATATTACCAAAAGTAATGGTCCCCCTGCCTTTACACACACATGAACTCTAATGACATCCCAGTCTTAGTCCGGAGGGTTCAATATTGAGTTGGCTCCGCCCTTTGCAGCTATAACAGCTTCACCTCTTCTGGGAAGGCCGTCCACAAGGTTTAGGAGGGTGTCTGTGGGAATGTTTGACCATTCTTCCAGAAGAGCATTTGTGAGGTCAGGCACTGATGTTGGATGAGAAGGCCTGGCTCACAGTCTCCGCTCTAATTCATCCCAAAGGTGTTCTATCGGGTTGAGGTCAGGACTCTGTGCAGGCCAGTCAAGTTCCTCCACCCTAAACTCGCTCATCCATGTCTTTATGGACCTTGCTTTGTGCACTGGTCCAAATCTTTTGGGGAAGGGGGGATTATGGTGGGGGGGGGAGGGGGGATTATGGTGTGGGGGGAGGGGGGATTATGGTGGGGGGTTGTTTTTCAGGGGTTGGGCTTGGCCCCTTAGTTCCAGTGAAGGGAACTCTTAGGTGTCAGTATACCAAGACATTTTGGACACTTTCATAATCCCCACTTTGTGGGAACAGTTTGGGGATGGCCCCTTCCTGTTCCAACATAACTGCACACCAGTGCACAAAGCAAGGCCCATAAAGACATGGATGAGCAAGTTTGGGGTGGAGGAACTTGACTGGCCTGCACAGAGTCCTGACCTCAACCCGATAGAACACCTTTGGGATGAATTAGAGTGGAGACTGCGAGCCAGGCCTTCTCGTCCAACATCAGTGCCTGACCTCACAAATGCTCTTCTGGAAGAATGGTCAAACATTCCCATAGACACCCTCCTAAACCTTGTGGACGGCCTTCCCAGAAGAGGTGAAGCTGTTATAGCTGCAAAGGGCGGAGCCAACTCAATACTGAACCCTACGGACTACGACTGGGATGTCATTAGAGTTCATGTGTGTGTAAAGGCAGGTGTCCCAATACTTTTGGCAATATACTGTATGTCTGAAAATTGATCCTGATGTACTGATGTACTGAAGGCTGATCTCATTTCCTGAGGCCCTATAACCCCAGGACAGTACAAATACCCCCCAAATGACCCAATTTTTTATATTTGTACTGTCCCCAGGGCAGCACAGCGTCATCATATCTTCATTTTTTTATTAAACATTTTTATCTTTTTTTTTTTACAATTAGTTTTCTTTTTTTTTATATATATATATTTTTTACATACTGTGACCAGAGCAGTGCAGTGTTACCATAGTGACAATGTACTACTCCGGGGAAGTGGATTTTTTTAACACTATGATTGCCTATAACAGGAAGAGCACTGTTATAGGCAATCATTTTTAGATATGGCATCCATTCATAGCCATTATATATATGCTATTGGGATTAGTGTTGCACCAATACCGTTTTTTTCACCAGTGAGTATGAGTACCGATACTTTCGGTTAATTACTCACTGATACCGAGTACTGATACCTTTGTGGTGCGATTTAAGCACATACAAAACGAATAGGCTCAAACCGCATTGCAAAAAATCGAATGTGATTTTAACATTAATGCGGTGCGATCTGAATTGCACGCGGATTCCCACACCGCCCCTGTGTGAGCCCAGGCTGAAGTCCCTATGACAAGGCTGGGCTCACAAACGAGTGGTGTGGGGAACCGCATGCAATTCGTAAAGGAATCGCACTGCATTCCTGTCCGAAAAGCATGAGATTCTTTGCAGTGCGATTTGAGCCCATTCATTTTGTATAGGCGCAGATCTCACCGCAAAGGTATGAGTTTTAGGTATCGGAGCATTTGCTTGAGAATGCAGTTTCGGTTGAACCCTAATTGGAACAGCTGTGATTAGCCACAGCCATCACATGGTACAGTGCGCTATGATTGGCCCTGTCTGTACCATGTGGTCACTGTAACCAATCACAATAATACACAATGAATGGCTATAAATGAAAGCCATTCATTGTGTAAAAACGGTCATGTGATCGCTGTGATTGGTCACAGCAATCACATGATCCCGAGGCCAACCCAGTACACAGATCTGTCAGCCAATGTGTCCAGTGTGTGACAGATCAAGTTGTAACGCGGCTGCCAGAAAACGCAGGAGGCGGGCGACTGGAATAAAATCACATTACTGTAGGGCTGAACAGGAAGCGGTTAAATATGACAGCTTCCCGCTGTCACTGGTTGCTAAGGAGGCCATGGGTTCCTGCACCCTCCGCATCCCTAGGAACAGCTGATGTCATCAGGAGTCCCCGCCTTGTAAGCAAATGGGGCGGGTATAGTGACATCACTCCCCAAATATGGCCACTGGCGAGTCTGCGGGCATTGTGATTGAGGGTGGATTTACGACAAGGGACTTTTTGGGGAGATTTTTTTATTTTTTAATAAAGGATTTGTCACACTTTGGTTGTCTATATAGGTGACATTTTTTATGTTTTTAGGAATGAGTAGGTGTCCCCTCCCATACTCCTTCAGGTAGAGAGGGGGCTCATATCTGGGGAATTTCATATTTCAATAATCCCCCATGACAGTAAACCCCCACAACCACTGGCCAGGGTTATGGTGAAGAGGCCCTTGTCCTCATCACCAGGGGGACAAGGCGATTTGGCAGGGGAACCCATGTTGAGGGCATGTGGCCTGGTATGGTTCAGGAAGGGGTGGGGGGGCCTTTCCTGGCAGGCCAGGCTGCATTGGTTAAACATCTGGTAGGGGTTTGAAGTTAGACCATTTTTTTTTGCATGGGGTATCCCCTTAAACAGGACCCCAAAGGGTCTGGTATGAATTGGGGGGGGGGCTCTATACAATTTTTCTTTTCATTCTTGCTGTAGGCAGAACAACCAAAAGTGACATTTACAAAAATAATTAAACATTGCCGGCAGGGAAATGTCATTTGCTGGTAGTAATTTCAAACACTTTTTTCCTCTGTAAATGTCTGCACTTTCTTTCTGTACATCACAGAGATGCCCCTTCAAAGACAGGATTAGGACACCCCCCCAGTATTAGGACACCCCCCCCAGTATTAGGACAACCCCCCAGGATTAGGACACCCCCCCCAGGATTAGGACACCCCCCATGATTAGGACAACCCCCCCAGGATTAGGACACCCCCCCCAGGATTAGGACACCCCCCAGGATTAGGACACCCCCATGATTAGGACAACCCCCCCAGGATTAGGACACCCCCAGGATTAGGACACCCCCCAGGATTAGGACACCCCCATGATTAGGACAGCCCCCCTAGGATTAGGACACCCCCAGGATTAGGACACCTCCCCAGGATTAGGACACCCCCAGGATTAGGACACCCCCCCAGGATTAGGACACCCCCATGATTAGGACACCCCCGGGATTAGGACACCCCCCCAGGATTAGGACAACCCCCCCAGGATTAGGACAACCCCCCAGGATTAGGACACCCCAATGATCAGGACACCCCCAGGATTAGGACAACCCCCCAGGATTAGGATACCCCCAGGATTAGGACACCCCCCAGGATTAGGACAACCCCCCCCCAGGATTAGGACACCCCCCAGACATGTTATTTAAAGGAATCAGACATTTTTAATGTTTCACTTTAAGCATATAGAAAATCACGGCTCCTGCCAGAATTGATGTTTACTGGTACATGTCCCCCAGGCCAGTGCCCCTCCCCCTGCTATGTTTTTGACACCCCCTTGTCTATTAGCCCAGAAAATTGGCATTTTTGATTTGACAGATTCAGATCCCGTTGATTTCAATGGGGTCCAGGTTCGGCTTCTGAACTTCTTTGAAGTTTCTTAAACTCTGCTCCAACTAAACCCAGGGCAGTTCATCTCATCCATAATACCAACCAATCACATCTCCTCTTTCATTACAGTAATGAAAGGTGATTGGTTGCTATAGGTCTCTTCCCCCCGCAGCATTCTTTGTGCCCAGTGAGTGACATCCCATAATTCTGGAGTGCAATGGGCCCAGACCTGGGAGAAGGTTCTGGGGGAGAAGCTGGAAAATATTGTACAAAGATGTCCGTCCTCCCTGGAGAGAGATGTATAAATAGAGATCCAGAATGTGAATTGCTGCTCAATATAGAAGCAGCTGTTCCTCTACAATCAACACCATTGTGCTGGGGACCAAGCCTGGACTGTCCGAGCTCCACCTTCCTCCAATCACATCGCAGCTTAGAGGTCCCCACCAGGAGAACAGAGGGGGTGGGGGGGCATTCAGACAGTGAAAGTTTAAAGTGAAACATACATGTATATACATACTAAGGATGTATACTGTAATATATATATTACAGCTCCAAGTTGTGGTACTCCATATCGAAGCCTCACATCTGCCCCAAGTATGGTCCTCCACCTTCGAGCTCCATGGCTGCTCCAAGTGTGGTCCTCCACATCCAAGCCTCATATCAGCTCCAAGTGTGATCCTCCATATCGAAGCCCCATAGTTGCTCCAAGTATGGTCTTCTTGAAGCCAAGCACGCCCCCCCCAACCCACATAAACCCAGTTGTGTCTCCTTCTCCTCTGGTATAATGGTTTGTTTATGAGATTGCAGCCATCCCAGTTCTATACTAGCTCTGAGATGGGAGGATGATGGGAGTTGGAGAGCCGTGAAACAGAGGACTTCCCAAATCCTGGCACAGTGCAGGTTCCCAGGACATGTTGTGTACAGCACCAGAGGAAGGAAGCATGTTGTGTTGTCCATAGTAACCAGTCAGTTGTTTGATAAGCAAAGTCTCTTTGTCAGATAGTGAATATTAATAGATGTAGAAATTCTGCCGAACATCTGGGGTACCCATCAATATTCCTAAGCAAGACCCATGTTTTCTATTATTGCTATATGTCAAATATATAGTCCTTTTTTGACATCCCAAAAATATTGTCTTTGTTACAGAAATGTCACAGTGCCGGGTTGTTAAAAGTGGTTTATTTACCCAGTGAAGTGACTGGCCTCAGGTGATACACAGAAATGAAACAAATCCTCCAACATAAGTTTATCTTCAGTTCTCTATTGTACATCCAAGTGCAGAATTTATACAGCTTGCCTGAGCTTTCAGAAAGTAGGGGGGCGGAGAGCTGAAGTTACACTCTGCGGAGCTCAGTGAAAAGAGCTCTGAGGGCCGATTGGAGGGAAAGGACACCCCCCCTTCACACAGCACACAGGAACAGAGCTAAGGCTGTCATTCATAGGCTGTGTGCTGGAGCTCCCTCCCCTGTCACCTTTTTACTGCTTGGTGTCAGGAAAACTTGTCAGAAGTGACTATGCTTTGTTCATATTTCATGTTTGAGGTTTACAACCACTTTAAGGTTTCTGGTTGACCCAAAATCTGAACATCCCTTCTGACCCTCCCTGGACGAGAATTTTCATAGCTGAATGCAGTGACCATGACAGATATTGTGCCATGTGGTTGGACGACACATAGAGCTGTGAGTCCTGGGGGAGACCAGAATGTCCATCCATAGGTATGATGTAAAATAGATGGAGCCATTCTCAGACATGGGTGGTATAGGTGAGTTCTGTGCTATGGTGGCAGACTGGTGAGAAGGAAGCTAGTGGTCACTGTTATACTCCAGGTGCTCATTGTGGCCATTTACGGAAGGGCAAGGACAATGGGTATCTGATAGGGTGAGGTTTGCTATTGACTGAAAATCCTCTCCTGTTAGCAGTCCTGAGGATGGCAGCCTCATATGAACTGATATGATGAGTAGAATGGTTGAACAGATGGAGCCTGTCACCATGGAAATGACAGACGGTGTTGCCAGGAGCAGAGACTGCTTACAGCTGAGCCGATTGTTGTTCAAACAGTTGGAGCTGGTTACCATAGCAGATGGTAAAGGGAAGAAATCAGTTGCCATGGATACAGTTGCCTGGTTTACATGTGATCCAAGTAAGGGGAATGGTGCCTCTTCAATAAGAACATTTGGGGTGGTGGTGCCATGTCACCAGGGTTGTGGTGAAGCAGTGACAGCTGAAAGTCAATGGGGAGGACTTTTCCACCTTTGGTAATAGTTGAGGTGTGGAAGACATTGGGGACAACACAGGCTGTTAGAGGAAACTATTCCCAGATAAGAGAAGGTCGATGGAACAGAAGGCTAATCTCTTAATAATTGCTCCTCCACCCCACCAATTGGCATCCCATTGTCACCATTGTTTCCAGCTCTGACCCCTATAACTGGGTTTTGCACCACCAACCATCCCGGGATCAGCTTTTGAAACCAGTTTCTGGACTAACTGGTCTTTCCTGTAAATCCACCTCACATTCCTTCCATTCTTTCACAGCCAGTATGACGTACCAATACGGCAGCAATATCTTGGTTTGGGTTTCTAGAAGTTCATAAAGTGAATAGCCAACAAGAGAGCCATCAACCCAACAGCCGCATGCTGAGATAAGCAATTGTCTGCAAGCTGAAAGATTTCAAATGGTGAAGACAAAGGGTTGGGTGAACCAAGAAATTCTACAACAGCTGCTAATCCATTCCACTTGTAGGCCGACCAAGCCATGGAAAGGCCTCCCTCTATTTATTTCACACACCGATTCATGGAAAGGCCTCCATTTCTATCACACATATGAGTCATGAAAAGGCCCTCCATTTTTATCACACGCAAGCCATAGAAAGGTCCTCCATTTCTATTACACACCAAGCCATGGAAAAAAACCCAATTTCTATCACACACCAAGTCATAGAAAGGTCCTCCATTTCTATCACACACCAAGTCATGGAAAGGCCTCCATTTCTACCACACTGAACCATGGAAAGGCCTCTATTTCTACCACACTGAACCATGGAAAGACCTCCTTTTTCTTTCACACTGAACCATGGAAAGACCTCCTTTTCTATCACACTGAACCATGTAAAGGCCTCCATTTCTACCACACTAAGCCATGGAAAGGCCTCCATTCCTATCACACTGAACCATGTTAAGACCCCCTTTTCTATCACACTGAACCATGGAAAGACCTCCTTTTCTATCACACTGAACAATGGAAAGACCTCCTTTTCTATCACACTGAACCATGGAAAGGCCTCCTTTTCTATCACACTGAACCATGTAAAGGCCTCCATTTCTACCACACTAAGCCATGGAAAGGCCTCCATTCCTATCACACTGAACCATGTAAAGACCCCCTTTTCTATCACACTGAACCATGGAAAGACCTCCTTTTCTATCACACTGAACCATGGAAAGACCTCCTTTTCTATCACACTGAACCATGGAAAGACCTCCTTTTCTATCACACTGAACCATGGAAAGGCCTCCATTTCTACCACACTAAGCCATGGAAAGGTCCCAATTTCTATCACACTGAGCCATGGATAGATTCAGGCAGAGTTCAAACCTTGTCCTCTTAGGTCACATGAGATTAGCAGTTTGATGAAGCAAACTCATTGGGAGTGTTTGTTCCCAGAACCTTACAGCAGATTTTAGTAAAGAAAATATTTTATGGCAAAAAATTCTCAGAAAAATAACCCCAAAGCAATTGTTTAAAGGGAGAAGAAGAGGTGGCAGATCCAGGATAGGGACTCTACTGGGGCCCCATACTTCCCTCCAGCTGGTGACATGAGGGTTATACTGCCACCCATTGGAACAGCCCTGGCAGTGCCACCATACAAAGAGATGTACATACAGAATGCTACAATATTATTAAAACAAAGCCTCACATGGTTTATATATACACATTAGTAGATATTCACTCTTTTGGCCCCGCTTGTTCCTATACATTCAACCACATTACCTCTACCGAATTTAGCAAAGGATGGAAGATGACTTCTGTCTTGCAAAGGGGGTACAATGACATGTTTGGGGGGCTTTGATATAACCCCAAGTTACTCCTCCCACAGGGATGGAGTGATGGATGGAGCAGCGTTTGTCGGTTGTATGTCACCTCCAGCGTATAGAAATCACAAATCTCCCATCTCTGTCCAATCCAACTCCCCACAAATCAGGGCGAACGGCCCGTTAAATTGCAAAATTGGCTCTAGAATGAAAAACAGAGAATTCGAGTTTTTTGGTTTTCTTCTATTTGTGAACTCCTCATCTCCTTCAGTAATTGAGGGGGGGATGACCCATTTAGACAATGCGAAGTGCGTCACCGGACGGTTGTCTGCGGTCACCGGGTTCACACGTGGGCCATCGTGGCCCTCCTGCAGGCCATGTGCCCCCCCCCTTCTCCTCCAGTCTGTATATCGCAGTGAGCGGAGACTCCGCGCTCCTAATGACGGGTTTGGCTGCTGCCACATTGTGAATCCAATGTTCTTCCCTCCTCCGTATTGTCAAAGACTCCATTGATCTCCCGTCCACCCAATTAACCGCACACAGAACGCCATTGTCCTCGGCCCACGTAATCATCCCGCGCACAAACTGTTTTCTATTCTCCTCATTTACACAGAAATCCGAGGAAAAGAAGGTTCAGGCAGAATGAGGAGACCTCCATCCTCCTGGAATCACCCTCCTGGCAGTCCAGAGAATACATACAGACAGGTTCTCTTTAGAATCTCTCCAATTCAGTAAACGGAGCCTGATCAGACCTGAATTTGTGGATTGGCCATACAGGATTCAGGCCAAAGGGCAGGGAAGTGCATTATTGACCCAACAGTTGTATTTGGTGTAATTGTACATCAAGCAACTACAAAAACTGACTGCTGAGATAACATTATTTACAGGCTAAGCCACATATGGAACTCCTAATTTCTGTGATATGACAGCCAACTGCTGAGATAACATCAATTGCAGGATAAGCCACTTATGGAGTCCTTTATCACTGTGACACACCTCTGAGGAGCCTTTCCCACCATCAGTCATGGATCAAGGCACAGACAGGATGGGGATGCTTGGCTGATGGCTATTGTTGGGGGGTGGGGGCGGACGCTGCTGGCCCACATATAGCTGGGAAATGGGCCCTACAGACATAAGAATATTTCTGATCCAATGAAAAACCAGATTGGATAATTCTGAGCTCAGGTCTGTGATTACCCCAAACCCCAATCACTGGGCACTATGAAGAGGAAGCCAAATCTGCATTCAGATTCTATTTAAAGGGACCCCGTCCCCATCTTGGCCAATTCACACAACAACCCATATGTTGGAAAAATCCACCAGCAGAGGTCACCGTATCACCATACTGGTGAGAGTTCACCGACTCACGATATATTGTATTCCCATCCTTGAGACAAGTAGGGTGCCAGTGCTGGGGTGACTCCGGATTGCTGTGAGTGTAGAGGGATTCCTGCAGGTCCATTCGGATCTTTGGGGGTGGAGCCAAATCTCTGGGGATGTAGACAGATCCCTGCAGGTGCAGCCAGATCTCTGGGGGTTTAGCAGGATCTTTGGGGGGGTGAAGCTGGATCTCTTGGGGTGGAGACAGATCCCTGCAGGTGCAGCCGGACCTCTGGGGGTTTGTGGTATTTTTGGGGGTGGAGCCGGATCCCTGGGGGTGTAGACGGAATCCCTGCAGGTGCAGCCAGATTATTGGGGGTTTAGCAGGGTCTTTGAGGGTGGAGTCGAATCTCTGGAGTTGTAGACAGATCCCTCTGGGTGCAGCTGGATCTCTGGGAGTTTAGCAGGATTTTTAGGGGTGGAGCGGGTGTAGATGGATCCCCGCAGGTGCAGCCAGATCTCTAGGGGTTTAGCAGGATCTCTAGGGGTTTAGCAGGATCTCTGGGGGTGTAGACAGATCTCTGCAGGTGCAGCCAGATCTCTAGGGGTTTAGCAGGATCTCTGGGGGTGTAGACAGATCTCTGCAGGTGCAGCCAGATCTCTAGGGGTTTAGCAGGATCTTTGGGGGTGGAGCCGGATCTCTGGGGGTGTAGACAGATCTCTGCAGGTGCAGCCAGATCTCTAGGGGTATAGCAGGATCTTTGGGGGTGGAGTCAGATCTCTGGAGTTGTAGACAGATCCCTGCAGGTTTACCAGGATCTTTGGAAGTGCAGCAAGATCTCTGGGGCTTTAGCAGGATCTTTAGGGGTGGAGCAGGAATTCTGGGGGTGGAGCCAGATTTTTAGGGATGTAGCTTGATTTCTGTGCCGTCATTCATTCCCAAGTCTGATCAGAGGAGAACGGTAGCAGTAATATTCCTGGATGGAGAAGATGAAACCTTCAGGTTCCTCTTTATACACCAGCTGAGGAATCAATAGACTAAAATAATGGGAGGTAGCGGATTGGTCCACAAACTCATGGACCACCCCCTGCAGAACCCAAGCTTCATATTTATTGGGTTTAAACAGAACCAGTCAGGATGGGAATATTGATCCAACATTGCTGGCTGGGTTTTCCAGAACTATTCACCATTCTGGACCCACCATGGCCCATGACCTGGAATAAGCATGCAGTCAGTGAAGTTCAAAAGGTCCGAATTCCCATCATGCTTGTTCCAGGGTCTCAATGTGTACAATTAGGATGACACTGCAGTACCGGCAATGGTAACGCCAATATTCCAGTCCTGACATTTCCCTCAGTTATTTCAGTATGTATTGAATTGTAAGGAAGGTGACAACGGATGACCAGAGAGGTCTATCACAGGACTGTACAGGGACACTCAATATTGTTATTGATCAGAAGCCGCAGGGGTGGAGAAACACCAAGTAAACCCAATCATACAAAATCAGAGAATAGCTTGTGGAGGGTGGGGCAGAGAAAAGGACGTCCCCCGCACAGGATGAGGAGGGGGCGGGGACAGAGCAGTCCGGGATCTGAGGAACCCAAGGCACACATGGAGGAGGATGTCAGTCAGATAACACCGGAGCTGCTGTAAGTTGGAAATTGGGGGAGGGAATAAAGTTTCTGTCCTTTCAAACTGTGCAGACCAAGAACCGTGCGTCCACCCCATACACCATGGCGGGCGGCTCCCCTACTGGTGGAGAGCTACAAGTACAGCCAGAGGTCACCGAGGTCTTATCTCCACCCAGCAGGGAAGTTCATCAGACAGAATAATTCAGAATCCAATCATATGCTTTATTCAGAAGAGCCAACAGCTGAAAACAAGTCTCCACCCACTGAACTATGGAACAGCGCCACTCAAAGGCGGTTCTAGGAATTGCACTTTTCTCCCAATGTAACCCCTACTGTCTGCAATTAATATGACAATTTTCATTATTATTTCACACTCGGATTGGTTGACTGCATTTTATTTTTATTGGATTGTGGAGCAGAAGTAAAACACCCTGCAGGAGGAAATATGACTTCATGTCCCCTCCCCATCCCTCCATACATTCCTGAGAGGCGAAAGATGGCAGACTCCTCCATAACGATTATACTGAGAATTCTGTATGTACATTCGCATAGCCGTCCATTGAAACTGCATGTAAATTTCAGATCAAATGTCCTTCCCAGGCTATCTTCTCTGCAGATCGAGCGTGTGAATGGGGAAAATACCACCTTATAGCCACTAGATGGTGCTGAATATCATCGGACATAAGCATGCTCTTTAGCTCCATCTAGTGGCTATAATGTGGTATTATCCACAGTCACACATTCGAACTGCAGAGAATGTAGCCTGAGAACAATCGATTTAGCTCCATTATTACTATTATTATACAGGATTTATATAGCGACAACAGTTTACGCAGCGCTTCACAGCATGAGGGCAGACAGTACAGTTATAATACAGTAGGAATCAGAGGGCCCTGCTCGTTAGAGCTTACTATCCATTCACACAAATCTAAATGCAGTTTTTCTGGATGAACAGCTATGCAAATTTTTTTATAAAGACACCCCTTTGCATAACGGTTGGAGCCTCTGTCAGATTTCTGTTTGCTTCCCTACTGGGTACATTTAACCTCACTTCCTGGCAGGACAGGAAATGATTAGAAATCTCTCCAATGGGGACTAAAAAAAAAAAAAGGGGAAGGGGGATGGAGAAGGAGGGTGCGGTCTTCTGATATTGTTATTATTGCTGTCTGTCTCAGTGACAACCTCACCCCCCCCCCCCCATTTCTTATACAGGTGTCACAAGGACAGGAAGTGAGGAAAATTCCCCTCAGTGGGGGTCACAGTCACAAACCGGAGATTACATTTCATTCTACCCCTATTCTAAAACTAAAAGTAGGTGGGCTGGTAGAGTCCGGCTTTAAGTTCGGGTCCTTCATTTGTCCTTCAAAATTTATTGCAGCAGCAGAGTTTCTATTGGGTGTTTTCTTCTCGTGGGCGGGGTCAGAACACTGGGTTGGTGCATTTGTCACCTCGATACCTATAAATTATATTTATCGTTCTCTGTAATATATTAAAGTGATCTCATAAAAATGATACAAATAAGTGATCTGTGACCAATCACAGGGCTGGGAACCATTGTCTGTCTATACATGTCTGGCGCAGTTTACAGATCTGCGAGGCCTGAACGAGGCGTGGTAAGTTCTCCGGGGCCTTCGCGCAGACAAAAGATTCAAGTAATCGGCTTCCGAGGAAAATCCAGAACCTTCCCGCCCTGAGGTCAGGAACCGCGCGGGTCACGTGACTACAAGAACGTCACATCGTCCTGAGACTGCACCCAGCGCCAGTGCGCGTCGTACTCCAGCTGGATCTTATTGGACAGTTTGTATTTGTCTATGTCCACCCGGCCGTTCTGGGCCGCCCTGACCTTCGCCTTGTCCTCGGCAGGTCTGGCGTCCGGCTCCGGAGTGTGCTTGGCTGACCCGTTTGGCGTTTGTCCAGACTGGGAACTCTGGGAGAGGACCTGCGGCCGGGGCACCTTACCTTTATCCGCATTGCCCTGGCAGGTCACATAGTCCACCCGCTCTGCCTTCGAAGGAGAGCCCCTGGGTTTTTCGCCATCCTGCTCGTTGGTGGTCGGCGGCAGCCCATGGCGGTACGGCGTGGAGGACATGGCCGGCTCGCTGATGCTCAGGCTGTACTCGTCCATGTCGTCGGCCAACGTGTCCAGGTAGCTCCCGATGGAGATGCTGTCCAGCTTATCGTTGGGGTCCTGGAGGCTGTTCCAGCTGCCGCGGCGGGACGTCTCCCGGCTCCCGGTCAGGCTGTACTGACTGCTGGTCAGACTACTACAGCGGCTGGTCAGATTCCCCCTCTCCTCCAGGATCCACTTCACCGACTCGATCCCTTCATTCACCGCCAGCAGCTGCTGCAGGATCTGAACATCGATCGCTCTCAGGCAGGCCTACAGGGAGGAACAACGAGAGGGTGAGGGGCAGGAAAAGATCTCCGTGGGCACATTATACTTATCATTGATTATTAGTATTCATTGATTATCATTGATTATCGTTAATTATTATTATTCATTGATTATTATTATGTCCTAGACACAGACTGAGGCCTGGACCAAGTCCCAGTCCTGTCCACACCACTGCAGCAGTGCCACTTAGCAGTCTGGGTATCTATTCCCACCCCCCACCACCCCGCCGCGGCCATCCTCACAGGAGGGTAGAGGGCGGGAGGTGTGGCATGTCTGGATGAAGGGTGGGAGCTGCCCAATTTTTCAAATTTCACTAATTGCAGAGGGACAGCGGGTGTTGGATGCTGGAGCCAATGGAGCGGATGTGTAAATATATATACAATGTATCTACTTTGTATTCCCCATTTGTATTTACTTATCCTCTCTACAGCAACAGATGAAAAATCGGCCATTGGAATCTAACCAGCGATGGTTATGTTTAGACACCTATATGGTGTACAACCCCTCCCGGCCGTTCTCTAGGATGCATTGCATGAACAGATCCACTGAAGGTCAGCAGATGAATGTTTCCCAGAAGACCAGAAATTAAACAGTTAAACTGAAGACCCCCCCATTCCTCCCCCAGCCTGCTAATTAATGAGATTCTCCGACCTGACCTCAGTGGGATTAGAGAGCAGATTGAGAAGATGATGTCATGGTGGGTGGGTGACAGGAAATACATTCAATGTTACAGGTCACATGACATCATGACACCATGGACGCCCTCGGTCTATCACCCCCCATTCAGTGAACGGTGAAATGATTTTGTAGAGATTTTGTCTGTTTTCACATATTAACAAACGAAACCACCGAGCTCCTCATTCACTCCCTCGTTATCTCTCTCCTTGACTATTGCAACTCCCTTCTCATTGGCCACCTCTCCATAGACTATACCCTCTTCAGTCCATCATGAATGCTGCTGCCAGACTTATCCACCTTACCGACCGCTCTGTGTCTGCCAACCCTCTCCTCCAATCCCTACACTGGCTTCCGATCGCTCAGCGAATTAAATTCAAAATACTAACCACAACATACAAAGCCATTCCTAACTCTGCCCAGAGCTACATCACCGATCTTGTCTCCAAATATCACCCAAACCGTCCTCTCCGCTCTTCTCAGGACCTCCTTATCTCAGGATCCCTGGTCTCCTCCTCCCATGCTCGTCTCCAGGATTTCTCCAGAGCCTCTCCCATCCTCTGGAACTCTCTGCCTCAATCTGTCCGGCTATCCCCTACTCTTCTACCTTCAGGCAATTCCTGAAAACTCATCTCTTCAGGGAAGCCCATCACGCCTCCAACTTTCATCAGCTCATCCCCCACAGTTACAACCTTTTGTACCACCTGCCCCACCCCATTAGATTGTAAGCTCTTCTGAGCAGGGCCCTTTAATCCTCTTGTATTTTATTGTATTGTAACTGTATTGTCTCCCTTTTATATTGTAAAGCGCTGTGTAAACTGTTAGCGCCATATAAATCCCGTATAATAATAATAATATTAATCTTTATTTCTAATAAACCCGATTCACGTAAGGTTTACCCCTCTGATGGCGACACGAGCAAACGCTTTCACTGCATAACATGAAACCACGAAAGGAAAGGTCTGTGAATTGGCGGCTGCTGAGGGCACAGTCACCGTTCTGCAGCGGATTCATCAATGAGAAACGGAGACGGATCCGATTCTCCTGATGGAAAATGAAGATATTTATCTGCTGACAAGTGAGATGGAGACGCCACTGGGGAGGTCAGGAAGAGTCTCCGGAGGACGGATTGTTTCCCCAACACAAGGTCACATTTATATCATCACCATTACAAATGTGTCTGTGAATACAGGAGTCGCTGGAGTCATTTCTGGGGGGCGTTATATCCCATTCGATCCCAACTCAATATGTCAGGGAAGGATTCCTAAAATTTAACTTCAATTTTATCTTTTTCAATGCTTTTTTTTTTTAGTGCCAGTAAAAAAGTGTGGTCTTGGTTCAATGACACCCAGCATCATTTCCTGTGAGCCCAGGGTATCATGGACCCGCCCCCTGGAGGTAACATGGACCCCCCCCCCATCCCGGGGGTGTCATGAACTTTGTCCACTGGAGGTGACATGGACCTCGCCCCCTGGAGGTATCATGGACCCGCCCCCTGGAGGTAACATGGACCCCCCCCCCATCCCGGGGGTGTCATGAACTTTGTCCACTGGAGGTGACATGGACCTCGCCCCCTGCAGGTGTCATGGACCTCGCCCCCTGCAGGTGTCATGGACCTCGCCCCCTGCAGGTGTCATGGACCCCGCCCCCTGCAGGTGTCATGGACCCCGCCCCCTGCAGGTGTCATGGACCTCGCCCCCTGCAGGTGTCATGGACCTCGCCCCCTGCAGGTGTCATGGACCTCGCCCCCTGCAGGTGTCATGGACCTCGCCCCCTGCAGGTGTCATGGACCTCGCCCCCTGCAGGTGTCATGGACCTCGCCCCCTGCAGGTGTCATGGACCTCGCCCCCTGCAGGTGTCATGGACCTCGCCCCCTGCAGGTGTCATGGACCTCGCCCCCTGCAGGTGTCATGGACCTCGCCCCCTGCAGGTGTCATGGACCCCGCCCCCTGCAGGTGTCATGGACCCCGGCCCCTGCAGGTGTCATGGACCCCGCCCCCTGCAGGTGTCATGGACCCCGCCCCCTGCAGGTGTCATGGACCTCGCCCCCTGCAGGTGTCATGGACCTCGCCCCCTGCAGGTGTCATGGACCCCGCCCCCTGGAGGTGTCATGGACCTCGGCCCCTGGAGGTGTCATGGACCCCGGCCCCTGGAGGTGTCATGGACCTCGCCCCTTGGGGGTGTCATGGACCTCGCCCCTTGGGGGTGTCATGGACCTCGCCCCCTGGAGGTGTCATGGACCTCGCCCCCTGGAGGTGACATGGACCTCGGCCCCTGGAGGGACCTCGCCCCCTGGAGGTGTCATTGACCTCGCCCCCTGGAGATGTTATTAACCAGCCTGGGCTCACGGTGAAATGCTGCATAGAACGGTTCTGCTTCAGGTAGGCCTGAAGACTGGCCACAGGAGAGCAGATAGCGGGACTTGAGCAGGCGAGTGGGAGTTGGGCAAAGCTGGGTTAGAATTATGCAAATACAGGACTAAAACCTAGACACAGGGTTTATAAACATTGTTTAGACAGGCGATAGAGAAAGATACAGAGTAACATTGTTTATAAACATTGACCAGATAGAGAGATAAAAAGTAACATTTAACTCCTTATTAACCCTTAATTTACCCTAATAAACCCTAATTAACTCCTTCCTTCCCTTCTGGCCTTAACTACTATTTTCCTGCTGATGTTTGTATGTCAGTTTTTCTAACCAATAATATTTAACCACTTGGATGGACAATGACGGACAATGACGGACAATGACGGACAATGATGGACAATGATGGACAATGATGGACAATAATGGACAATGATGGACAATGATGGACAATGATGGACAATGATGGACAATGATGGACAATGATGGACAATGATGGACAATAATGGACAGTGACAATGATGGACAATAAAAATGTTGGACAATGATAATGAGGGACAATAATGGACAATGACAATGATGGACAATAACAATGATGACAATGGACCATGGCAATGATGGAAAATAAAAGTGATGGAGAATAACAATGATGGAGAATAATGGACAATAACAATGATGGACAATGACAAAGATGGACAATGACAAAGATGGACAATGACAATGATGGACAATGACGGACAGTGATGGACAATGACAATGATGGACAGTGATGGACAATGACAATGATGGACAGTGATGGACAATGACAATGAAGGACAGTGATGGACAATGACAATGAAGGACAGTGATGGACAATGACAATGATGGACAGTGATGGACAATGACAATGATGGACAGTGATGGACAGTGATGGACAATGATGGACAGTGATGGACAATGACAATGATGGACAGTGATGGTGTCGCCCCCCCCCCCCCCCCCCGATTTCTATGATTGGTATAATGGTCAGTGATGGCAAACCTTGGCACCCCAGATGTTTTGGAACTACATTTCCCATGATGCTCAACTACACTGCAGAGTGCAGGAGCATCATGGGAAATGTAGTTCCAAAACATCTGGGGTGCCAAGGTTCGCCATCACTGGTATAAGTAATAACAGACAATGAACAGACACGTCTTCTGTATAATAATCCCTCCAACTCCCATCTGTTTATTCCATCCGCACAATCCTGCTGGCTGCTGAGCCAAACCAGAGGAAACATCTGGGAACCCCATCACCCCCCCAACACACACACACACGGCAGATAGAAGTCTGAGGTCCCCGGAGGATTGGGATGTTCCAGACTTCTGTGTGTACGTGACATGAAGAGCCAGCGGAGGGGACATGGACGGACTCCAGGGACGGAGAGACAAGGCTGGGAAGAGATTGGTGGGAGGATCAGAGAACGTTCCCCTTCTGCCGGCATCCTCCGCTCATCTGGAAGTATTGCAGAAGATATACAATACAAATCACACAGACAGCACAAATCGGGGGCTCATTTACTAAGGAGTGCTTCCTTCACAACATACACCCAATTGTATACAAAACAGGATTATCACATGTAAATTGGATGATTATCAGCACAACTTCACAACATTCACTAGGTGAACATGTACTACTCCTTTTGTAAATCAACCCCCAAATCTGATCTCTGCTGTGCAGTATGTCTGAAGCCTCATGACTGGACGGCAGGGGGTTTCATCTGTAACTGCAGGAAGGGTTCTCTACAGTTATAGCGGTGACGGGGGAGATATTCTGCAACAGGAAAAGGAAAAGGGACAGCTTCTTTGCAAAAAGAACTAAATACAAAAAGTACACCAAATTCTTCACAAATCCATTGCAGGAGGCCAATCGGGAATTCTTTCAATTGCACCCAGAGGGTCAAATGTCCAATCTTTCCAATGATTTACAATACATGTCTATGAGTCGGCTAACCAGCTAAGAACAATGCACTCCCTGTGAGGCTGACAGAGTAGGGAGGCGGGGTCAGACTAAAGGTTTGCTCCCTCTAGAGGTTAAAATAAGAAAAACATGGAAGGTCCAATGTGTAAGAAAGTCACATAGAAAAATGATGAACTGCGCTCACAGTACACTGTACTTTGCCATTAGGAGGAATGTCTGGAAAACACTTAAAATAAACACATTTAGTACATCTCTGCAAAACATTTCCAGGTTTTATCCCTTTAAAAAATAGACGGAGATCTGCCAGAAATCCAGAGAGATCCCAACTTCCTGTACTGAACCGATGACACGGAGCCTCCGAAAGAGCCAGCGTTCTGCCGAGAAAGTTCCCCTCGGCGGATAAGGACCCCCCTCTACTGTGCAGGCGCAGCGCAGAATAGACTAGAAATCAGCTGTACACGGCGCCTGTAGGAGGGCCCCTCGCTTTGCTCGCCACACTTCGGGCGCGGCCTCGCTGCGCTCGGCACTTTTTTATTCTCCCTCTAGGTCCACTTAGATGGTGGGGCTTGAACCTGGACCTAGAGCGCAGGCGCCGTGTACAGCCGATTGAAGATTTTCAGCTTCGGCTATTTTCGGCGGCTCCTAGTCATTCGTACTGCGCAAGCGCAGCACCTGCGCAGTACAGGGGGGTCCTTATCCGCCAGGGGGAACTTTCTCGGCAAGACACCGGACACAGCAAGGAGTCAGTATGGGAGCGGAGTGCCGGGAGTTATGGAGATGAAGGGAGGAGTTAGGGAAATGAGAACAGGGATAAGGGTTAGGGGAGGAGAGGGAGGGGTAAAGGTGATGGGAGGAGTTAGGGAATGATAGGGGAGGGGTTATTGGGATGAAGAAAGGGAGAGTAGTTAGGAAGATGAGAGGGGAGGAGTTAGGGAATGAGAGGGGAGGGGTTAGGGGGATGAGGAACAGGGAGTAGTTAGGAAGTTGAGAAGAGGGGAGGAGTTAGGGAAATGAGGAGGGGGTAAAAGGAATAGAGAGAGAAGGAGAGGGGAAAAGTAAAGGAGATGGGAGGAGTTAGGGAATGAGAGGGGAGGGGTTAGAGGGATGAAGAAGGGGTAGTGGTTAGGAAGATGAGGAGAGGGGAAGAGTTAGGGAAATGAGGAGGGAGTATAAGGGATACGGGGTTAAGGAAATGGGAGGAGTTAGGGAATGAGAGGGGAGGGGTTAGAGGGATGAAGAAGTGGGAGTAGTGAGGAAGATGAGGAGAGGGGAGGAGTTTGGTTAATAAGTAGGGGGTGGGGTTATGGCGATGAGGAGACACATAAAGGAGCTGCTAGGGGAGGGGAGCAAACCCTGAAAATGATTTAGATGTAAGGAGGGGAGGAGTTAGGGAGATGGGGTTATGAAGATGAGAGAGGAGGAGTTAGGGAGATGAATGGAGGAGTATGGAGATGAGGGGAGGGTTAATGAGATGAGGAGGGGGATAGGGTTATAGAGATGAAGGGACGGGAGGAGTAAAGGAGATGAGGAAAGGGAAGGAGTTAGGCAATAGGAAGGAGGGGTTATGGAGAAGAGGAAAGGGGAGGAGTTAGATAAGGTGGGGGAGGAGTGAAGGGGGTAGGGTCATGGAGCTGAGAGGGGGGGGTTATGAAGATGAGGAGTGGAAGGTGTTCTGTAGTCCAGCAGGGGAGAACAGGTCAGGGCTGACACCACAGCTTAGGATTTTAGGGCAGCAGAGGTGGAGAGGAAGTTGGGAGCCCGATGGATTTCCTGCAGGATCAGTGGGTATATTTTTTGTACTGCGGCGTATTTTGAAGAGATATAACAGGTTGATGTATTGGGGGGGGGGGGGACCTCGTGGCGGATTGGAGCAGTTTTGATCGGTTTCCTTACGCTGAAAGTGGGAATGTCGATCTTTAATTCATAAATCTGTTTTGGGTGGAACTCGCCGCACACCCAGTACAGGATCCCATTAAATTACCATCCCTGGAGATGGGAAGATCTCCTCCTCTCACCAATCAGAGAGCTCTGAAAACTTCCATTGCTGAACACATATAAGTCAGGTCGGACTGTGTAGCTCCTCCCCCTCAGGTATAACCATGTATGCCCAGCAGAGTTGAGTGTAGTCTTCATGGAGCCGCACACCGTAGTGCTCCCATATTGGTGGGCTCCATCAGGTTGTCCACACTGACTCTCTCCAATGTATTGGGCATCCCAGAACCTGCCCGCCCACAGGTTAGAATCTGCCCCAATCATTCCTACACCAGACAGATGATTCCCCCCCCCCCCCCCCCAATATTCACATGAACAGGAATGTCTGGCTCATCAGGAAGTTCCTGTTGAGTCAATCCCTCCCTCACACGGCCTCTCAGAGATCAGTAGGCGTTCTCTTTCACCTTTCTACCCATCAGCTTTAAAGTAACAAAATAGTCATCCTCCATCAGGAATATGTACCTTGTATCAAATGTATCTTCCGCACCAGCCAATCAGAATCCTTGTCACTGAAATGACATGATGGGATTTAGAATACAGAAAATGTCTCCGATATTTGTACAGAACTCCTTCCTTCCCCTCCAATGTCTGTCTACTCCACCCAGGAATAGCACCGCAGGGGCGGAGCTAAGAAGGGTCTTCAGACAGGGGCAGCGGACTGAACCCTCCCAGGGCAGCATATGAGGAGCTGCATAGATTCTGATTGGTCATTCTGCCTGGGAAAGCCTCTTAAAGTCATATACAATTTCCAGCATTCCAGCAGGCTTTTATCTGAGCATCTGGGAGGGCTGGATAAGGGGCGGATATGGGGATAAGGGATGGATCTGGTGGTGACATGGGGCAGATCTGGTGGTGACAGGGGGTGGATCTGGTTCTAGCTTGCAGATCTGGTGATGAAAGGGGGCAGATCTGGTGGATCCTCCATCAGGAATATGTATCTTATATCAAATGTATCGGATCTGTGGATAAGGGATGGAACTGGTGGTGATAAGGGGCAGATTTAGTGGTAATAAAGGGCGGATCCTATGATGACAAGGGGTGGATCTGGTGGTAGGGGGCAGATCTGGTGATGACAAGGGGTGGACCTGGTGACAAGAGGTGGACCTGGTGACAAGGGGCGGACCTGGTGACAAGGGGCGGACCTGGTGACAAGGGGCGGACCTGGTGATGACAAGGGGCGGATCTGGTGATCAGAGTTGAATCTGGTGATAAGGGCACATCTGGTGATGACAAGAGGTGGATCAGGTGATGACAAGGGGAGGATCTGGTGATAAGGGGCAGATCTGGTGATAAGAGGTGGATCTGGTGATGACAAGGGGTGGATCTGGTGGTAAGGCGGGGATCTGGTGGTAAGGGGTGGATCTGGTGATAAGGGGTGGATCTGGTGATGACAGGGGGTGGATCTGGTGGTAAGTGGCGGATCTGATGATAAGGGGTGGATCTGGTGATAAGGGGAGGATCTGGTGGTAAGGGGAGGATCTGGTGGTAAGGGGAGGATCTGGTGGTAAGGAGCAGATCTGATGCTAAGGGGTGGATCTGGTGGTAAGGGGCAGATCTGGCGTTTACAAGGGGCAGATCTGGTGATAAGAGGCGGATCTGGTGCTAAGGGGCGAATGTGGTGGTAAGGGGCGGATCTGGTGGGAAGGGGCGGATATGGTGATGCTAAGGGGTAGACATGATAAGCAGCGGATCTGGTGGCAAGGGGCAGATCTGGTAGTAAGGGGCGAATCAGGTGGTAAGGGGTGGATCTGGTGACGCTAAGGGGTGGACTTGACAAGGGTCAGATCTGGTGGTAAGGGGCGGACTTGATAAGAGGGGAGCTGGTGGTAAAAGGCACATCTGGTGATGAAAGGGATGGGAGTTGATAAGGCATTGATCTAGTGATAAGGGGAGGATCTGGTGGTAAGGGGAGGATCTGGTGATAAGGTATAGGATCTGGTGACTGACTCCTTCCACTGCCCTACTGTCCGACTCCTTCCACTGCCCTACTGTCCGACTCCTTCCACTGCCCTACTGTCCGACTCCTTCCACTGCCCTACTGTCCGACTCCTTCCACTGCCCTACTGTCCGACTCCTTCCACTGCCCTACTGTCCGACTCCGTCCACTGCCCTACTGTCCGACTCCTTCCACTGCCCTACTGTCCGACTCCGTCCACTGCCCTACTGTCCGACTCCGTCCACTGCCCTACTGACCGACTCCGTCCACTGCCCTACTGTCCGACTCCGTCCACTGCCCTACTGTCCGACTCCGTCCACTGCCCTACTGTCCGACTCCGTCCACTGCCCTACTGTCCGACTCCGTCCACTGCCCTACTGTCCGACTCCGTCCACTGCCCTACTGTCCGACTCCGTCCACTGCCCTACTGTCCGACTCCGTCCACTGCCCTACTGTCCGACTCCGTCCACTGCCCTACTGTCCGACTCCGTCCACTGCCCTACTGTCCGACTCCGTCCACTGCCCTACTGTCCGACTCCGTCCACTGCCCTACTGTCCGACTCCGTCCACTGCCCTACTGTCCGACTCCGTCCACTGCCCTACTGTCCGACTCCGTCCACTGCCCTACTGTCCGACTCCGTCCACTGCCCGACTCCGTCCACTGCCCTACTGTCCGACTCCGTCCACTGCCCTACTGTCCGACTCCGTCCACTGCCCTACTGACCGACTCCGTCCACTGCCCTACTGACCGACTCCGTCCACTGCCCTACTGTCCGACTCCGTCCACTGCCCTACTGTCCGACTCCTTCCACTGCCCGACTCCTTCCACTGCCCTACTGACCGACTCCTTCCACCGCCCTACTGACCGACTCCTTCCACTGCCCTACTGTCCGACTCCGTCCACCGCCCTACTGTCCGACTCTGTCCACCGCCCTACTGTCCGACTCCATCCACTGCCCTACTGCCCGACTCCTTCCACTGCCCTACTGCCCGACTCCTTCCACTGCCCTACTGCCCGACTCCGTCCACTGCCCTACTGACCGACTCCATCCACTGCCCTAATGTCCCACTCCGTCCACTGCTAAGGTAGGTTAAATTTATGTTTTTACAGTGCTATTTGTTATATTCCTCTTAATTTCCTTATTATTTAGTTAAGACTTGCTAGTTAATTTCTTACAAGAAAAAAAAGGGGGAGGGGGCACCAAACCCTGGTGATCTTTGATCCCTTTATGTTATTCAGGTGAATCTCCACCTTTCAAAGGTTGCCTACCTCTGCTCCAGGGTAGAACTGGAGAGGTATGTCAAAATCTTCTGAATTATCCTCTCAATATGTAAATAAAGATCTGAAATAACTCTTTAGCCACTTGGAGTATCTTGGCACGTGGTGAAAGCGATGGTTGGTGAAGTGGGGGGGGGGGGGGCAGGTCAACTTTTGCATCGGGGCCCACAAGCTTCAAGCTACTCCTCTGGCCTAATATCACCAATTCCGACCCTTCTGTACAATATGCAGTCAGGGTACAAGTGAGGACACCTCTGATGGGACAATTTTCAGGTGATTCTCTATTTTAGGAGTCTGACACCTCAGTGGGGGTCGCAGTGATATTGGTAGTTACAGTCACCCCCCAGTCCTGCAGGTGGGGGGAGGGGTAGTGTGTACCAGGAACAGACAGGAAGAACCTGATATGCTGCCATGCTTCAGTGAGACGGCCTCTGTGTGATTACAATGCAAAGCGTGAAAAGCCTCTGCTTGTATTACAGGCTAAACAAACTGCATGCCGGCCGCCGCCATTAACCCCCGCAGTCCCGACCAGACAGGCCTGGGAATACACTGCTTTCACCAGGGACAGGGAGTCAACAGAGACAAGAAGACCTCCCAGAGGGTCCAACACTTCTTCTCTGTACAGTGTATGGAAGGGAAAAAACTTTTTTAGTTTTTGGATGGAGTGTGGGGGTTAGAACTCAGGTTTTTATTACTGTCTGGGTCCCCACCGGGGAGATTCTCCCTATTTGTCCGGGTGTCACCCAGACAGGAAGCGATGGGCAATCTAAAATGTTACTGGTGTCACCAGAAATCTTCCAATTGCTCTCTGACTTCCTGTCCGCCAATACACAAAGTGACAGGAGATCTCCCCAACGAGATGCAGACACCAAAAACAATATCTAGATACAGTGCATCCGGAAAGTATTCACAGCGCTTCACTTTTTCCACATTTTGTTATGTTATAGCCTTATTCCAAAATAGATCAAATGTATTATTTTCCTCAAAATTCTACAAACAATCCCCCATAATGACAACGTGAACAAAGTTTGTTTGAAATCTTTGCAAATTTATTAAAAATAAAAAAGGAAAAAAAATCCCATGTACAGAAGTATCACAGACTCCTCCCATGTACAGAAGTATCACAGACTCCTCCCATATAGTATGAGAGGCTCCTCCCATGTACATAATCACAGGCTCCTCCCATGTACATAAGTATCACAGACCCCTCCTTTGTACATAAGTATCACAGGCTCCTCCCATGTACATAAGTGTCACAGACTCCTCCCATGTACATAAGTATCACAGACTCCTCCCATGTACATAAGTATCACAGACTCCTCCCATGTACATAAGTAGCACAGGCTCCTCCCATGTACATAAGTATCACAGGTTCCTCCCATGTACATAAGTATCACAGGCTCCTCCCATGTACAGAAGTATCACAGGCTCCTCCCATGTACATAAGTATCACAGGTTCCTCCCATGTACATAAGTATCACAGACTCCTCCCATGTACATAAGTAGCACAGGCTCCTCCCATGTACATAAGTATCACAGGCTCCTCCCAGGTACATAAGTAGCACAGGCTCCTCCCATGTACATAAGTATCACAGACTCCTCCCATGTACATAAGTAGCACAGGCTCCTCCCATGTACAGAAGTGTCACAGACTCCTCCCATGTACATAAGTATCACAGACTCCTCCCATGTACATAAGTATCACAGACTCCTCCCATGTACATAAGTAGCACAGGCTCCTCCCATGTACATAAGTATCACAGGTTCCTCCCATGTACATAAGTATCACAGGCTCCTCCCATGTACAGAAGTATCACAGGCTCCTCCCATGTACATAAGTATCACAGGCTCCTCCCATGTACAGAAGTATCACAGGCTCCTCCCATGTACATAAGTATCACAGGCTCCTCCCATGTACATAAGTATCACAGCCTTTGCCATGACACTCAGAATTAAAAAAATTGGGGTTTTTTTGTACACCAGTCAGTGTCCCTTAACAGTGCCGCACCCATTATATGATGATGCTGTACTGCACTGGTGATAGTAAAAAGAAAAGTGTTATTTCTTAATTTTACAAAAACTTATGATTAAAAATGGCAACTGCAAAAAACTCGCTGTGCCTCTTACTAAATACCTCGGACTGTCTACTTTCCAAAAAGGGGTAATTTGGGGGGATATTTGTACTATCCTGGCATTTTCGGGCCTCAAGAAAAAAGATGCCGTCAGTACATCAGGTTTAATCGGTTTTCAGATAGACTCACCGCCCACTTTATTAGGCACACTTTGCTGGTAGCAGGTTGGACCCCCTTCTTTAGGTACACATTGCTAGTCCTAGGTTGGACCCCCTTTTTGCCTTCATTCTTGATGGCATAGACACAACAAGGTGTTGGAAACGTTCCTCAGAGATTTTGCTCCATAGTGACAGGATAACATCACACAGTTGCTGCAGATTTGTCAGCTGCACATCCATGATGCCAATCTCCCGTTCCACCACATCCTAAAGGTGCTCTATTGGATGAGATGTGGTGAGTGTGGAGGCCATTGGAGGACAGTGACCTCATTGTCCAGTGGTGAGATGATTGGAGCTTTGTGACATGGTGCATTATCCTGCTGGAAGGAGCCATCAGAAGATGGGGACACTGTAGTCATAAAGGGATGGACATGGTCAGCAACAATACTCAGGTAGGTTGTGGTGTTTAAACCATGATCAATTGGTACTAAGGGGCCCAAAGTGTGCCAAGAAAATATCCCCCCCCCCACCATTACACCCCCACCACCAGCCTGAACCGGTGATACCCCATCCCCCACACCATTACACCCCCACCCAGAGGCGGCTCTCTAATTAGGCAAATTAGGCGGTCGCCTAAGGCCTCGCGCTCCCAGGGGCCTCGCGGACGCCTAAATTTGCCTAATGTGTGTGTGGAAGTTGGAGCGAATGTCCCCTGGTTGGTGACCCCAGGGCCGTGTTTATGGCTGAAGAATAGTTTTCCCCAGCCAGGGTGCGGACTGACCACTTAATCACTTCCCGAGGTCCCAGGGTCAGTGCGTTGTGGCTCCATGTACTTCCCTCCTCCAGCTCCTCCCCTTCTGCCACGCTATGCGGATCTCCTGCAATATGCAGAGCGCGGCAGCTGAGCAGCTTCCTGATCCACTCTCCAGGACAGATGCTGGACGACGGTCTTTGTAATGGAGGAACCTTCCATAGCTGGTGCCTGGCGATCGGGGAGCCTGTCTGCGGCTCGTGGTACAGCTTGACGGACGGTCCTGCCTACAGACACATCCTGTGACGTCACCCTCCCTGACCGAGGGTGCCCCGAAAATCACTGCTGTCAACCACCCCACACACACAGCCATGATCTGTATATCATCCGGTATATGATGCCACCTACTGACCACCAGTCATACATTCATCCCACCTGTACCCCTCTGCCAGCTTCCTATCACCCCACCCCTGTCATTTTCATCCCACCTGTACCCCACTGCCAGCTTCCAACCACCCCCCTGTCATCTTCATCCTACCTGTACTCCATTGCCAGTTTCCTACCACCCCCCACCCCCATCATCATCCCACCTGTACCCTACTGCCAGCTTCCTACCACCCCCTGTCATTATCATCCCCACTGTACCCCTCTGCCAGCTTCCTACCACCTCACCCCTGTCTTCATCATCCGACCTGTACCCCACTGCCAGCTTCCAACCACCCCACTGTCATCTTTATCCCACCCCCCTGTCATCTTTAGCCCACTCACCCCGCCAGTCCCTGGGCAAGCGGGGTGAGCGGGCTGCCACACACTGGGGTAAAGCCATGGAGGTTCCAGCCAGCTGTAACAACCCCCCCCCCCCACTGAGAACATCTCATCAGCTGCAGCCAATAACAGGCTCTAATGTCATCCTGGCCTTCTCCAAAGTTGTAGTTCTCCACACTACACACTGGTCAGCCATTACCTGCGCTCTGCAGAGACTACACCTCCCAGAATGCACTCTTGGGCACTCAAATCGAATGTCTTGGTTTCTCTTGCTTGTAGCTGGGAATGGAGGAGTGTATAGAGGGATCATCTGTCTGTACCCTGTCTGTGGTGAGATCCTGTGTGGTTGTGGCTCTAGTGTTTGGCTGCTGCAACAATGTGGTGTTAGTGTGTTAGGCGGGTGAGAGTTTGCTTGTCATTACCATTAAGACCATCTCTTTTATCATGTCTGCAGCCTCTGACCATCTCTTGTATTATAGCCGCACAGTCTCTGACCATCTCCTGTATCATGTCTACAGTCTTTAGGGGGGGGGGGCCTACAGAGGAGTCAAGAGTGGGAACGCTGCTAGGGCAGGGGTCACGGGAGGAGTCAGGTGTGTGTGGACTGTGGAGAGGAGAATATTGGATGAGACCAGAGCCGCCACACTGGAGCTCAGAGAGAACTGTCTGACTGAGCCCTGCAAAGTGCACCTAAGAGGAGGTCAGTGACAGCTCGGCCAGGCTGAGGGGGGAGGGTCACTGATGTAAGGGGGAGTGGATACAGTAAGGTAAGGGGGCACCGATATAAAGGTTCCCCCTTAGATCAGTAACCCCCGCACCCTTACATCAGCGTTCTCCTTTATACCAAAGTCTGCACCATTCCCCCTTGCATCAAATTTCTCCTTTCACGGTAAGGGGTTCTCCTGCAGACTCTGATGTAAGTGGGAACTCTGTGCTGGCTGGATTATATTAACCTGGCCTTGATGTTAAATGGAGAAATATGGTTTTTGACACTTTTGCTATAACTTAAACACATTGCTAATATACCCTATGTTTAATGATATTTGATTGAAGAGTAATTGGTTAGAGAAAATTCTAGAAACTGTGTATACATAGTTCATATGATTTAAGGCTCTTAATATATGCAATTTATACAGTTAATTTCTATCGCTTTAATTTTTTTTCCCATTATGGGCGTGAGTGGGGCCTCATGTCTAAGATTTGCCTAAGGCCTCACAAAGTCTAGAGCCGCCTCTGCCCCCACCACCAGCCTGAACCAGTGATACCCCATCCCCCACACCATCACACCCCCACCACCAGCCTGAACCGGTGATATCCCATCCCCCACACCATCACACCCCCACCACCAGCCTGAACCAGTGATACCCCATCCCCCACACCATCACACCCCCACCACCAGCCTGAACCGGTGATATCCCATCCCCCACACCATTACACCCCCACCACCAGCCTGAACCAGTGATACCCCATCCCCCACACCATCACACCCCCACCACCAGCCTGAACCGGTGATATCCCATCCCCCACACCATTACACCCCCACCACCAGCCTGAACCGGTGATATCCCATCCCCCACACCATTACACCCCCACCACCAGCCTGAACCGGTGATATCCCATCCCCCACACCATTACACCCCCACCACCAGCCTGAACCGGTGATATCCCATCCCCCACACCATTACACCCCCACCACCAGCCTGAACCGGTGATACAAGGCAGGATGGATCCATGCGCCAAATTCTGACCCCACCATCTGAATTTCGGAGCTGAAATCCAGACTCATCAGACCAGACAACGTTTTCCAATCTTCTCTTGTCCAATTTTGGGGATCCTGTGCCAATTGTAGCCTCAGTTTCCTGTTCTTAGCTGACAGGAGTGGCACCTGGTGTGGTCTTCTGCTGCTGTAGTCCATCTGCTTCAAGGTTGGATGTGTTGTGTGTTCAGAGATGGTATTCTGCATTCCTTTGGTGTAATGAGTGGATATTTGAGTTACTGTTGTCTTTCTATCATCTGGAACCAGTCTACCCATTCTCCTCTGACATCAACAAGGCATTTTCCTCCACACAACTGCCACTCACTGGATATTTTCTCTTTTCCTCACCATTCTCTGTAATCTCGAGAGATGATTGTGTGTGAAAATCCCAGAAATACTCAGACCGGATGTCTGGAACCAACAACCATGCCACGTTCAAAGTCCCTTAAATCCGCTTTCTTCCCCATTCTGATGCTCGATTTGAACTTCAGCAAGTCGTCTTCACCGCGTCTAGATGCTTGCTGCCATGTGATTGGCTGATTTAGCAATTTGTGTTACCAAGCAATTGAACAGGTGTACCTAATAAAGTGGTCAGAGTTTCTGTAACTTTCTGACAGACTAAATATTATACACTGATTTGGGATATTTTCAGTATTGAAGAGGTTAATACAAACGTTTGCAGCGGGAATGGCTCAGCATTCACACAAAAGTCACAAATAATATTGTAATATGTGGGAAAGATTCCCTAACATTCAAACCTTAGAACAAAATAGTCTCAAGACCATTCAACCAGAAAAGTTGAAGGACTTTTATCCTCAGCAACTGCAGAGAGTGACCTGCTGCACAAAACTGATACAATGTTGCAGAAGATGAAACTCGGTTGTTTGCTGGACTGAGACCTTCACAGATGAGGATCTGATCCCCTGCAGAGTTCCATCTCTAAAACATTGTATCAGTTTGTATATCAGATCAATCTCTGCATAGCCCATTCTTTCCAATGTCCTGAGTGGAGCACAGAAATCTCCGTAAACCTTCCACACAGGACTGAGGTCTCCATCATATTATCTCCTCATCTGGTCAAATGTTCTCACCAGAGTTCCTCCAGAGGTTGCTGAAGTTCCCTCATCTATGGCTGATTGACCTCCCATCAGATCAAACCTGGACAGCTCCAATGCCACCTGGTAGAGCCATCAAACCAATCATCCTCCCCACTGATCACCAATGTAAGGAACATTCTTCCCACTGATCACCAATGTAAGGGACATTCTTCTCACTGATCACCAATGTAAGGAACATTCTTCCCACTGATCACCAATGTAAGGGACATTCTTCTCACTGATCACCAATGTAAGGAACATTCTTCCCACTGATCACCAATGTAAGGGACATTCTTCTCACTGATCACCAATGTAAGGAACATTCTTCTCACTGATCACCAATGTAAGGAACATTCTTCTCACTGATCACCAATGTAAGGAACATTCTTCTCACTGATCACCAATGTAAGGAACATTCTTCTCACTGATCACCAATGTAAGGGACATTCTTCTCACTGATCACCAATGTAAGGAACATTCTTCTCACTGATCACCAATGTAAGGAACATTCTTCTCACTGATCACCAATGTAAGGAACATTCTTCTCACTGATCACCAATGTAAGGGACATTCTTCCCACTGACCACCAATGTAAGGGACATTCTTCCCACTGATCACCAATGTAAGGAACATTCTTCCTACTGATCACCAATGTAAGGGACACTCTTCTCACTGATCACCAATGTAAGGAACATTCTTCTCACTGATCACCAATGTAAGGAACGTTCTTCTCACTGATCACCAATGTAATTCTTGGCACTTTGCCCATTCATTCATTCGGCTGTTGACATTGTACAATGTTAGGCTATTTTCTCTATTGGTGGAATGTTACATTCATGCTGTGAAGGGTACTAGATAGAAGCTGACATTTCACACATCTTATTGGTGACTTTGGTATAAATGAGACATTCGCAGACCTCATGGGGGGTAAATCTCCCCAGTGGGGGACACTGACAGGAGTTCCAACCCTTCCACATCCCATCCAAAAGGAAAAGACATTCTGTCTTCAGCCAATCACGGGAATTGTTTAAGATTTTTCTTGTTTGCTGAATATTGATTCCATTTTATAAACATTCATTTCGTGTTTTCAGAAAAAGTCAACTTTAATTCCCAATCAGAGTTCTAAAGACAACAAATACAAAAGGAAATGTATCTTCTATCCAGCAATGTCTTCCCCGCATGAGGTGGGGGGTATATATAGCTGGTTATATACAGGGGGGTATATAGAGCTGGTTATATACAGGGGGGGTATATAGAGCTGGCTATATACAGGGGGGGTATATAGAGCTGGTTATATACAGGGGGGGTATATAGAGCTGGCTATATACAGGGGGGGTATATAGAGCTGGTTATATACAGAGGGGGGGTATATACACAGGGTCGGATTAACATAGGGCTATTGGAGCTGCAGCTCCAGGCTCCTTACCTTAAGATAGGCCCATTTGCCAAAAAAAATTGGGGGGTGGGTAGCTGAGGACAAATATGGGGCTCCTATCACCTATGGTTCTGGAGATACGGGCCTCCTTGCGCAGCCTGTCAGAAGCTACATACAGAGCGGCCAGTTTAAATACAAGCTGGCTCAAGTCTGTTTGCAGCAGATTGAGAGGATGAGCTCACAGAGCCTCTCCTCACTTCTTGTCAGAAGCACTGAGCTCAATGGACAGCCTGGAGCCTGCAGAGTATGACAGGCAGCACCGCCTATCAAACTTGCCTATTGATTTCAATGGGGCCACTCTGCAACTGCAAGCCAAACTCGCTCGCAGTAGCAGCATAGTCCAACAATGTAAAACTACCATTCAGCAATGTAAAAAAAAAAAGCAAGGAGGTGGCAGGAGCACCTCATGAATACCTGTCAGCTGCTGCTATACCACTCATTGAAAAGCAATCCGCCACAGATCACTTTTCAGAGGGCAGTAAGCATTACTGCAAATGCGAAAGAAACTTGAAACACATCATCCATTTCACACTCCCCACCAACCAGGTCACTCTCCACCAACCAGGTCACTCCCCACCAACCAGGTCACTCCCCACCAACCAGGTCACTTCCCACCAACCAGGTCACTTCCCACCAACCAGGTCACTTCCCACCAACCAGGTCACTCCCCACCAACCAGGTCACTCCCCACCAACCAGGTCACTCTCCACCAACCAGGTCACTCCACACCAACCAGGTCACTCCACACCAACCAGATCACTCCCCATCAACCAGGTCACTCCCCACCAACCAGATCACTCCACACCAACCAGATCACTCCCCAGCCACTTCCCATGTTAGCCCCCTCCCTTCAACTTATATCACAGGTGACCATTTCCCAACCTGCAGATGACAGACCCTACTCCAAAAGATATCACTCTCAGTTATTCCCCCCCCCCCCCCCTCCTGACAGACCTCTCTCCCCAGTGGGGAGCCTTCCCTACCCACAGAATACAATAATTAGTGTTGCTAACTAGAGCTGGCAGCACTGATTGTTTTAGGAAAAACCTGACAGGCTAGTTGTACTCAAGTCAATTAATAGATTGACTTGTGTACAACCAGCTAGCCAATACATAGATCAGCTATGGTTGGTCTCTGCTTAATTGGCTTAATTTCAATCCATGTATGGCCCACTTAACCACTACGCAGTCCCTAAATATCCTTCCACAAACCTTTACATTTTTCCTTCCCAGATTCCTTCATTCTCCTCAACTGTACGTAGTGCCCACTGTCATACCCTCCGCACTCCTCTCCTATACATAGTGCCCCCTGTCATACCCCCACAATTCTCTCCTGTACATACTGCCCACTGTCATACCCTCCACACTCCTCTCCTGTACATACTGCCCACTGTCATACCCTCTACAATCCTCTCCTGTACATACTGCCCACTGTCATACCCCCCACTCTTCTCTCCTATACATAGTGCCCCTGTCATACCCCCGCAATCCTCTCCTGTACATAGTGCCCCCTGTCATACCATCCACAATCCTCTCCTGTACATACTGCCCACTGTCTTACACTTCTCTCCTGTACATACTGCCCTCTGTCATACCTCCACATTCCTCTCCTGTACATACTGCCCACTGTCATACCCTCCATACTCCTCTCCTGTACATAGTGCCCACTGTCATACCCTCCATACTCCTCTCCTGTACATAGTGCCCACTGTCATACCCTCCACACTCCTCTCCTGTACATACTGCTCACTGTCATACACTCCACACTCCTCTCCTGTACATACTGCCCACTGTCATACCCTCCATACTCCTCTCCTGTACATAGTGCCCACTGTCATACCCTCCACACTCCTCTCCTGTACATACTGCCCATTGTCATACCCTCCACACTCCTCTCCTGTACATACTGCTCACTGTCATACACTCCACACTCCTCTCCTGTACATACTGCCCACTGTCATACCCTCCACACTCCTCTCCTGTACATACTGCCCACTGTCATACCCTCTACAATCCTCTCCTGTACATACTGCCCACTGTCATACCCCCCACTCATCTCTCCTATACATAGTGCCCCTGTCATACCCCCCGCAATCCTCTCCTGTACATAGTGCCCCCTGTCATACCCTCCACAATCCTCTCCTGTACATACTGCCCACTGTCTTACACTTCTCTCCTGTACATACTGCCCTCTGTCATACCTCCACATTCCTCTCCTGTACATACTGCCCACTGTCATACCCTCCATACTCCTCTCCTGTACATAGTGCCCACTGTCATACCCTCCACACTCCTCTCCTGTACATAGTGCCCACTGTCATACCCTCCATACTCCTCTCCTGTACATAGTGCCCACTATCATACCCTCCACACTCCTCTCCTGTACATACTGCCCATTGTCATACCCTCCACACTCCTCTCCTGTACATACTGCTCACTGTCATACACTCCACACTCCTCTCCTGTACATACTGCCCACTGTCATACACTCCACACTCCTCTCCTGTACATAGTGCCCACTGTCATACACTCCACACTCCTCTCCTGTACATACTGCTCACTGTCATATCCTCCACACTCATCTCCTGTACATACTGCCCACTGTCATATCCTTCACACTCATCTCCTGTACATACTGCCCACTGTCATACCCTCCATACTCCTCTGCTGTACATAGTGCCCTCTGTCATATCCTTCACACTCATCTCCTGTACATACCGCCCACTGTCATATCCTTCACACTCCTCTCCTGTACATAGTGCCCTCTGTCATACCCTCCACACTCCTCTCCCTCACCTGCACATACTTCCCACGTTTATACCATCCATACTCCTCCCTTAAACCTCTTACCTACAAAAACTGTTCTTTAAACTTATCCTGACTATCCTCAATGTTACCATCTCTAGAATGGGCACACTTTTTTAGTTTAACTAAAGGAAATCTTCTCAGTCCTCATATTTGTTCTGCCCATTATTAGAACTCATTTCATTTTGTGATTACTACTATGATGTATAGAGGAACATGGAGGATGTCAGCTACTCTAAATATACCATGGGTAAAAAAAAGTGTCACAGAAAATATTTTTGGAATGTTGGCAACTGGGCACTGCCCAAGGGCCACCGGGTCAGTAGGGGGCCACATGAGAGGCTCCTGGGATCCTGTGATATTAAAGCGGTAGTAAACTTCGCTAACATTACTACTTTTTAGGGGCCCTGAGGTAGGTTCTGCCATAATGTACTAGAATGTACAGCATATTAGCACAGGAGGGAGCACTTACCTGTCAGACTGAGCCCTCCAGCGCTGTGATCAATCCGGCGGGTCCCGGCACTTCCATCTTCACCCCTACCTTTCCTTCCCGGGTTCTGTGCCCTCGTCACTTGCCCTGGGCGGCCGCGGTGCTGTCACTCCACGCCCCCTCACTCACCCCCCTCCCTTCTCACACCCCCCTACCCCTCACTCACCCTCTCCCTTACCCCTCCTCACCCCTCACTCACCCCCCCTCCCTCACCCCCCCCCATCCACCCCCTCCCTTACCCCTCACTCACCCACCCTCCCTTACCCCTCACTCACCCCCTTCCCTTACCCCTCACTCACCCCCTTCCCTTACCCCTCACTCACCCCCTCTCTCTCTCATCCCCCCTCCCTTACCCCTCACTCACCCCCTCTCTCTCTCATCCCCCCTCCCTTACCCCTCACTCACCCCCCTCCCTTACCCCTCACCTCCTCTCTCTCTCTCATCCCCCCTCCCTTACCCCTCACTCATCCCCCCTCCCTTACCCCTCACTCATCCCCCCTCCCTTAACTCTCTCTCATCCCCTCTCTCTCTCATCCCCCTCCCTTACCCCTCACTCACCCCCTCTCTCTCTCATCCCCCCTCCCTTACCCCTCACTCACCCCTCTCTCTCTCATCCCCCCTCCCTTACCCCTCACTCACCCCCTCTCTCTCTCATCCCCCCTCCCTTACCCCTCTCTCATCCCTCCTTTCTCTCTCTCATCCCCTCTTCCTTACCCCTCACTCACCCCCCCTCTCTCTCATCCCCCTCCCTTACCCCTCACTCACCCCCCTCTCTCTCTCATCCCCCCTCCCTTACCCCTCCTCATCCCCCCTCTCTCTCATCCCCCTCCCTTACCCCTCACTCACCCCCCTCTCTCTCTCATCCACCCCTCACTCACCCCCCCTCTCTCTCATCCCCCTCCCTTACCCCTCACTCACCCCCCTCTCTCTCTCATCCCCCCTCCCTTACCCCTCCCTCATCCCCCCTCTCTCTCATCCCCCTCCCTTACCCCTCACTCACCCCCCTCTCTCTCTCATCCCCCCTCCCTTACCCCTCCCTCATCCCCCTCCCTCACTCATCCCCCCCTCCCTTACCCCTCACTCATCCCCCCTCTCTCTCATCCCCATCCCTTACCCCTCACTCATCCCCCCTCCCTTACCCCTCACTAAGCCCCCTCTCAATCATCCCCCCTCCCTTACCCCTCTCACATCCCCCCTCCCTTACCCCTCTTTCATCCCCCTCTCTCTCACCCCCTCCCTTACCCCTCTCTCATCCCCCCTCCCTTACCCCTCTCTCATCCCCCCTCCCTTACCCCTCTCTCTCACCCCTCCCTTACCCCTCTCTCATCCACCCTCTCTCTCTCTCACCCCTCCCTTACCCCTCTCTCATCCCCCTTTTCTCTCTCTCACCCCTCCCTTACCCCTCTCTCATCCCCTCTCTCTCTCTCACCCCTCCCTTACCCCTCACCCCTCTCTCTGTCTCTCACCCCCTCCCTTACCCCTCTCTCATCCCCCTCTCTCTCTCTCACCCCTCCCTTACCCCTCTCTCATCCCCCTCTCTCTCTCACCCCCTCCCTTACCCCTCTCTCACCCCCTCCCTTACCCCCCTCTCTCTCTCATCCCCCTTCTCTCTATTTAATTAAATTTGTTATAACAAAAAATTGTTTGCATTTTTATCTATTTATTTTTTATAAAAAGCCCACCGAAATCCTCAGCACCGGGCCCATGATGTTTCTAATCCGGCACTGTATATAGAGCTGATTATATACGGGGGGGGGGTATTTATAGAGGGGGGATATAGAGCTGGTTATATACAAGGGGGTATATAGAGCTGGGTATGTACAGGAGGGAATATAGAGGGGGTATATAGTGCTGGGTATGTACAGGAGGGAATATAGAGGGGGTATATAGTGCTGGGTATACATGGGGGGTATATAGAGCTGGGTAAATACAGGAGGGAATATAGAGTTGGGTATAGAGAGCCGGGTATATACAAGGGGGTATAAAGAGCTGGGTATATACAGGGTGTATATAGAGCTGGAGGTATATAGAGCTGGGTATATACAGGGGGGTATATAGTGCTGGGTATATACAGGGGGGTATATAGTGCTGGGTATATACAGGGGGGTATATAGTGCTGGGTATATACAGGGGGGTATATAGTGCTGGGTATATAGTGCTGGGTATATACAGGGGGTTATATAGTGCTAGGTATATAAAGATGGATATATACAAGGGGGTATATAGTGCTGGGTATATACAGGGGGTATATAGTGCTGGGTATATACAGAGGGGGTATATAGTGCTGGGTATATACAGAGGGGGTATATAGTGCTGGGTATATACAGAGGGGGTTTATAGTGCTGGGTATATACAGGGGGTTATATAGTGCTGGGTATATACAGGGGGTTATATAGTGCTGGGTATATACAGGGGGGTATATAGTGCTGGGTATATACAGGGGGGTATATAGAGATGGATATATACAGGGGGTATATTGAGATCGTTATATACAGGGCGGGTATATAGAGCTGGGTATATACAGGGGTATATAGTGCTGGGTATATACAGAGGGGGTATATAGTGCTGGGTATATACAGAGGGGGTATATAGTGCTGGGTATATACAGAGGGGGTATATATAGCTGGGTATATATAGGGGGTATATAGAGCTGGGTATATAGTGCTGGGTATATACAAAGGGGGTATATAGAGCTGGGTATATATAGGGGGGTATATAGAGCTGGGTATATACAGAGGTATATAGTGCTGGGTATATACAAAGGGGGTATATAGAGCTGGGTATATAGAGGGGGTATATTGAGCTTGCTATATACAGGCGGTCTATAGAGCTGGGTATATACAGGGGTATATAGTGCTGGGTATATACAGAGGGGGTATATAGAGCTGGGTACATACAGGGGGGTATATAGAGCTGGGTATATACAGAGGGGGTATATAGTTCTGGGTATATACAGAGGGGTTATATAGTGCTGGGTATATACAGGGGGGTATATAGAGATGGATATATACAGGGGGTATATACAGCTGGGTATATACAGGGGGTATATAGAGGGGTATATAGAGATGGATATATACAGGGGGTATATACAGCTGGGTATATACAGGGGGTATATAGAGATGGATATATACAGGGGGTATATAGAGATGGATATATACAGGGGGTATATACAGCTGGGTATATACAGAGGGGGTATATAGTGCTGGGTATATACAGAGGGGGTATATAGAGCTGGGTATATACAGGGGGTATATAGAGATCTATATATATGGTGATATATTCTCCTCCTCTCATCATACACATCTATTTATAGACAGTATACATTATATATACCCCACTCACTATATATAATACACCCCTCCCCCCGGACTCACCATCTCCCCCCGCAGGTGTCGGATTTTGTCTCCCAGCTCTCCCGGTTCGGGGTTGTCCATCCTGCGGCCCCCGGGCGGGCCGGACTCCTCTCTCAGGCCCCTCAGTAATCCCTCCGGGGTCTTCCGGCCCAGTTTGGTCTCCACATCGCGGAGATCCGGAGGAGGATCGGGGGGATCCATCGCTGCCAACCGGAGCCCCTCCAGCTGCAGGAATGAGACTCCGGCCGGCCCGGAGCTCCGAGATCCCAGAGTGTAATACCGAGAGCGGCCAGAGGGGCGCCCGAGAGACGACGAGGAGAGAGACACCCCCTCCTCTCCCGATACTTTGTATCCAATATTACCGCCCCTCTCCTCCCAATATTACCACCCCCCTCCCAATACATTGTATCCAATATTACCACCCCCCAATACATTGTATCCAATATTACCACCCCCCAATACATTGTATCCAATATTACCCCCCCCCAATACATTGCATCCAGTATTACTGCCCCTCTATACCTTGTATCCAGTATTGTTTTCTGCTTACAGACTGCTTTGAGCTCATAGCACAGATATCTCATCCTCCATATCCATCTATGAGATGATCTAGAGAAATTCCAATTATTATTGCAGGACTATTGACAGATCTGTGTATTCAGCATTCCCCCAGATGTACAACAAGTCTCAGCACCCCGTCCTGTTCTGTGATTTGTCAGAGGTGTAAATGGAGTTTCGGCTCAGTGGGTACAGTAAGATTTGGTAAAGAAGATACAACTTGATGGGTAAGGTAAGATTTATTGGGTAAGTTATAAAAACAGGGCTGATATTCCTTGAGGTGCTTGTAACACGATTTACCATTGCTGGAAAATTGGACAAAGCTAAAAGGAAACACAAGTTAAAATATTACACCTCTGGAAAATAATCCACTGATAGAGGGGTCACCAACAGGAGGAAGGAGGTCCTGATTCCTCTATATAGATCTTTATATCACTAGAGGGGTCACCAGCAGGAGGAAGGAGGTCCTGATTCCTCTATATAGATCATTATATCACTAGAGGGATCACCAGCAGGAGGAAGGAGGTCCTGATTCCTCTATATAGATCTTTATATCACTAGAGGGATCACCAGGAGGAAGGAGGTCCTGATTCCTCTATATAGATCTTTATATCACTAGAGGGGTCACCAGCAGGAGGAAGGAGGTCCTGATTCCTCTATATAGATCTTTAAATCACTACAGGGATCACCAACAGGAGGAAGGAGGTCCCGATTCCTCTATATAGATCTTTGTATCACTAGAGGGGTCACCAACAGGAGGAAGGAGGCCCCGATTCCTCTATATAGATCTTTGTATCACTAGAGGGATCACCAGCAGGAGGAAGGAGGTCCCGATTCCTCTATATAGATCTTTATATCACTAGAGGGGTCACCAACAGGAGGAAGTAGGTCCTGATTCTTCTATATAGATCTTTATATCACTAGAGGGATCACCAACAGGAGGAAGGAGGTCCTGATTCCTCTATATAGATCTTTATATCACTAGAGGGATCACCAACGGGAGGAAGGAGGTCCTGATTCTTCTATATAGATCTTTATATCACTAGAGGGATCACCAGCGGGAGGAAGGAGGTCCTGATCCCTCTATATAGATCTTTATATCACTAGAGGGGTCACCAGCAGGAGGAAGGAGGTCCTGATTCCTCTATATAGATCTTTATATCACTAGAGGGGTCACCAGCAGGAGGAAGGAGCTCCTGATTCCTCTATATAGATCTTTATATCACTAGAGGGGTCACCGGCAGGAGGAAGGAGGTCCCGATTCCTCTATATAGATCTTTATATCACTAGAGGGATCACCAGCAGGAGGAAGGAGGTCCTGATTCCTCTATATAGATCTTTATATCACTAGAGGGATCACCAGCAGGAGGAAGGAGATCCTGATTCCTCTATATAGATCTTTATATCACTAGAGGGGTCACCGGCAGGAGGAAGGAGGTCCTGATTCCTCTATATAGATCTTTATATCACTAGAGGGGTCAACAGCAGGAGGAAGGAGGTCCTGATTCCTCTATATAGATCTTTATATCACTAGAGGGGTCACCGGCAGGAGGAAGGAGGTCCTGATTCCTCTATATAGATCTTTATATCACTAGAGGGATCACCAGCAGGAGGAAGGAGGTCCCGATTCCTCTATATAGATCTTTATATCACTAGAGGGATCACCAGCAGGAGGAAGGAGGTCCCGATTCCTCTATATAGATCTTTATATCACTAGAGGGATCACCGGCAGGAGGAAGGAGGTCCCGATTCCTCTATATAGATCTTTATATCACTAGAGGGGTCACCGGCAGGAGGAAGGAGGTCCCGATTCCTCTATATAGATCTTTATATCACTAGAGGGGTCACCGGCAGGAGGAAGGAGGTCCTGATTCCTCTATATAGATCTTTATATCACTAGAGGGGTCACCGGCAGGAGGAAGGAGGTCCTGATTCCTCTATGTAGATCTTTATATCACTAGAGGGATCACCGGCAGGAGGAAGGAGGTCCTGATTCCCCTATATAGATCTTTATATCACTAGAGGGATCTCCAGCAGGAGGAAGGAGGTCCTGATTCCTATATATAGATCTTTATATCACTAGAGGGATCACCAGCAGGAGGAAGGAGGTCCCGATTCCTCTATATAGATCTTTACATCACTAGAGGGGTCACCGGCAGGAGGAAGGAGGTCCTGATTCCTCTATATAGATCTTTATATCACTAGAGGGGTCACCAGCAGGAGGAAGGAGGTCCTGATTCCTCTATATAGATCTTTATATCACTAGAGGGATCACCGGCGGGAGGAAGGAGGTCCTGATTCCTCTATATAGATCTTTATATCACTAGAGGAATCACCGGCGGGAGGAAGGAGGTCCTGATTCCTCTATGTAGATCTTTATATCACTAGAGGGATCACCGGCGGGAGGAAGGAGGTCCTGATTCCTCTATGTAGATCTATATATCACTAGAGGGATCACCGGCAGGAGGAAGGAGGTCCTGATTCCTCTATGTAGATCTTTATATCACTAGAGGGGTCACCAGTGGGATGAAGGAGGTCCTGATTCCTCTATATAGATCTTTATATCACAAGAGGGATCACCAGCAGGAGGGAGGTCCTGATTCCTCTATGTAGATCTTTATATCACTAGAGGGGTCACCAGCAGGAGGAAGGAGGTCCTGATTCCTCTATATAGATCTTTATATCACAAGAGGAATCACCGGCGGGAGGAAGGAGGTCCTGATTCCTCTATGTTGATCTTTATATCACTAGAGGGATCACCGGCGGGAGGAAGGAGGTCCCGATTCCTCTATATAGATCTTTATATCACTAGAGGGGTCACCGGCAGGAGGAAGGAGGTCCTGATTCCTCTATATAGACCTTTATATCACTAGAGGGATCACCAGCAGGAGGAAGGAGGTCCTGATTCCTCTATATAGATCTTTATATCACTAGAGGGATCACCAGCAGGAGGAAGGAGGTCCTGATTCCTCTATATAGATCTTTATATCACTAGAGGGGTCACCAGCAGGAGGAAGGAGGTCCTGATTCCTCTATATAGATCTTTATATCACTAGAAGGATCACCAGCAGGAGGAAGGAGGTCCTGATTCCTCTATATAGATCTTTATATCACTAGAGGGGTCACCGGCAGGAGGAAGGAGGTCCTGATTCCTCTATATAGATCTTTATATCACTAGAGGGGTCACCAGCAGGAGGAAGGAGGTCCTGATTCCTCTATATAGATCTTTATATCACTAGAGGGGTCACCGGCAGGAGGAAGGAGGTCCTGATTCCTCTATATAGATCTTTATATCACTAGAGGGGTCACCGGCAGGAGGAAGGAGGTCCCGATTCCTCTATATAGATCTTTATATCACTAGAGGGATCACCAGCAGGAGGAAGGAGGTCCCGATTCCTCTATATAGATCTTTATATCACTAGAGGGATCACCGGCAGGAGGAAGGAGGTCCCGATTCCTCTATATAGATCTTTATATCACTAGAGGGGTCACCGGCAGGAGGAAGGAGGTCCTGATTCCTCTATATAGATCTTTATATCACTAGAGGGGTCACCAGCAGGAGGAAGGAGGTCCTGATTCCTCTATATAGATCTTTATATCACTAGAGGGATCACCAGCAGGAGGAAGGAGGTCCTGATTCCTCTATATAGATCTTTATATCACTAGAGGGGTCACCGGCAGGAGGAAGGAGGTCCCGATTCCTCTATATAGATCTTTATATCACTAGAGGGGTCACCAGTGGGATGAAGGAGGTCCTGATTCCTCTATATAGATCTTTATATCACTAGAGGGATCACCAGCAGGAGGAAGGAGGTCCTGATTCCTCTATGTAGATCTTTATATCACTAGAGGGATCTCCAGCAGGAGGAAGGAGGTCCTGATTCCTATATATAGATCTTTATATCACTAGAGGGATCACCAGCAGGAGGAAGGAGGTCCCGATTCCTCTATATAGATCTTTACATCACTAGAGGGGTCACCGGCAGGAGGAAGGAGGTCCTGATTCCTCTATATAGATCTTTATATCACTAGAGGGGTCACCAGCAGGAGGAAGGAGGTCCTGATTCCTCTATATAGATCTTTATATCACTAGAGGGATCACCAGCAGGAGGAAGGAGGTCCTGATTCCTCTATATAGATCTTTATATCACTAGAGGGATCACCGGCAGGAGGAAGGAGGTCCTGATTCCTCTATGTAGATCTTTATATCACTAGAGGGATCACCGGCGGGAGGAAGGAGGTCCTGATTCCTCCATGTAGATCTTTATATCACTAGAGGGATCACCGGCAGGAGGAAGGAGGTCCTGATTCCTCTATGTAGATCTTTATATCACTAGAGGGGTCACCAGTGGGATGAAGGAGGTCCTGATTCCTCTATATAGATCTTTATATCACAAGAGGGATCACCAGCAGGAGGAAGGAGGTCCTGATTCCTCTATGTAGATCTTTATATCACTAGAGGGGTCACCAGCAGGAGGAAGGAGGTCCTGATTCCTCTATATAGATCTTTATATCACAAGAGGAATCACCGGCGGGAGGAAGGAGGTCCTGATTCCTCTATGTTGATCTTTATATCACTAGAGGGATCACCGGCGGGAGGAAGGAGGTTCTGATTCTTCTATATAGATCTTTATATCACAAGAGGAATCACCAGCGGGAGGAAGGAGGTCCTGATTCCTCTATGTTGATCTTTATATCACTAGAGGGATCACCAGCAGGAGGAAGGAGGTCCCGATTCCTCTAAATAGATCTTTATATCACTAGAGGGATCACCGGCAGGAGGAAGGAGGTTCTGATTCTTCTATATAGATCTTTATATCACAAGAGGAATCACCGGCGGGAGGAAGGAGGTCCTGATTCCTCTATGTTGATCTTTATATCACTAGAGGGATCACCAGCAGGAGGAAGGAGGTCCTGGTTCCTCTATATGGATCTTTATATCACTAGAGGGATCACTAGCAGAAGGAAGGAGGTCCTGGTTCCTCTATATGGATCTTTATATCACTAGAGGGGTCACCAGCAGAAGGAAGGAGGTCCTGGTTCCTCTAAATACAGTTGTGCTGAAAAGTTTGCCTCCCCTTGGAGAACTGGGAATATACAGGATGTATGAGTGAGCAGCAAAGCCCATTTTCTTGTAATTCCTATGGGATTCCTATTCTGTAATCGTAGGTGGTAACAGAACGGCCCAATCGGAAAATAAAACATGGTAACCAATAAAATTCTTGAAGGTGGTAGAACTGCCCATTCGTCTTGGCAAAATGCCTCCAGGTTATGCAAAGTCTTTGGTCATCTTGCATGAAGTGCACATTTGAGATCTCCCCAGAGTGGCTCTCATGATATTAAAGTATAACTAAAGGCAACACATTCTTTTTGGATGTCTTTTTATATCCTTTAACAACTTTATAAAGTTTTGTTACCTTGTTACGCAGGTCATTGGCAGTTCCTTTCTATTCCCCATGGTTCAGTGGCATCCATGTAAGAGCTAACAAACTCATTGACTATTTATACACAGACACTAATTGCAATTTAAAAATCCACAGATGGGGGAAATAAATCTTTAATTAGCATTGTAACCTGTGTGTGTCTGTACCAAGCCCAAACATTCCGGGGGGGGGGGGGGGGACTTTTCATCAGGGTCATTTGGGGGATTTCGGGATTCACTGGGGGTATAAAAAGGAGCCAAATAAATGGCTTCATATCATCACTATCCTAAACCGCTCGCCGACCGCCTAACTGGGAAAATACTTTATGGCTTTGACGTTAAAGTAATGGGTCATGGCTGCAGCTGGATGCCATAACCCCGGTATCATTTTTTTCCCCCAGGGGCCGGTCTTTCTAAAAAAAAAAAAAAGGGCTTCGAGTGGCAAATTAGCAACTTCACAGAAGTATGGGTGCCGGGGATGCCACATTTCACAGCAGTATGGGTGCCGGGGATGCCACATTTCACAGAGGTGGGGATTGCCACATTTCACAGAAGTATGGGTGCCGGGATGCCACATTTCACAGAAGTATGGATGCCGGGGATGCCACATTTCACAGCAGTATGGATGCCGGGGATGCCACATTTTTCAGAGGTATGGATGCCGGAGACATTACTTTTTACCTAAGTATGGATGCCAGGAAGCCACATTTCAAAGAAGTATGAGTGCTGGGAGTGCCGCATTTCACAAAACTATGGATGCCACTTTTCATCTGAACCTTTTTCTCAATGTACCCCACTGCATGGGTGGGTTCAGATTTGTATCCCCATGCCTTGCAGTAATGCGTCAGTGGGAATTGGCCCTAAAGATTTCAGTGCGTCCAAAGTCGCAGAGTTCCTAAATTTCATCCGATCCCTAATAACCAGAAATGTTTTCTATACACAGGTCCATCCATCCAGGTCCAGGAGACTCCGTGGGCTCAGTACAGATTTCAGATTGGTGACATTCGGCGCACACAGAGGGTGACACAGGGCCGCGCAGTGATGTGAAGTCACAGCGGGTTTGGGGCCTTTCCCGCCGTGCGGTCAGCCCAGACAGGTCCGATGGGAACTGAAGTGACTTTTGTGGCTGCACACTGCGGCGAGGAGTTTGGAGGTAGCAGTGTGCGCGGAATGACAGGCTGAGCGGCGTGCACAGCGCCAGGCAGACAGGAATAGCCCCCTCTGGGGGCAGAAATGACCTTTAAGGCTCAGTGATGCGAGGGAGAATTGCAGAGGATGATTTGCATTGCAGATTTCCCTTTCGATGCTCGGAGCTGACACCAGAAGTAGGTCAGCATTCCTCCTGCCCAGTCATTTATAAAACGCAGCACAGGGCGGCATCGCTGCCATCTTGTCTGGATCAGAGTGACACAATGAGGCTGCTTGTCACTGGAAATAGAAATTCTCCCACAACACTCATTCCCACACAGGGCCCCGCGTCACCCGCCGCCCCACATACGTGTGCCATGCGTCACGTCTGAACATGTGAGAACGATCCAGAGATCCAATCACCAGATCATCCTGACCTGCCATGGCAGGGACCCCATTCTAACAGATAAGGGACCCACACTACCACCCATGTCCCATCACTATGTAACCCCATCATACGCCACTCCCAGCCCATAACACCAACGGAAGATCGGGGGCCCCAATGCAGCATATGTGTCCCTCAGGGCCAATTCAGACTATTGCAATGTTATAAAACATGTCCCCCCCAAACTGCAAGCACCTTCTCCTCCCCATCTGTCCTAAAAAGTATTGTCTGTCCTATATCATCTCCTTTGTCCCATATCTTCTCCTCTGTCCCATATCGTCTCCTCTGTCCCATATCGTCTCCTCTGTCCCATATCATCTCCTCTGTCCCGTATCTTCTCCTCTGTCCCATATCTTCTCTTCTGACTGTATTGTCTCCTCTGTCCCGTACCTTCTCCTCTGTCCCGTACCTTCTCTTCTGTCCATATTGTCTCCTCTGTCCCGTATCGTCTCCTCTGTCTCGTATCTTCTCCTCTGTCCCGTATCTTCTCCTCTGTCCCATATCGTCTCCTCTGTCCCATATCGTCTCCTCTGTCCCGTATCTTCTCCTCTGTCCCATATCGTCTCCTCTGTCCCGTATCTTCTCCTCTGTCCCATATCGTCTCCTCTGTCCCGTATCTTCTCCTCTGTCCATATTATCTTCTCTGTCCGTATCTTCTCCTCTGTCTAGTATCTTCTCCTCTGTCCAGTATCGTCTCCACTGCCCCATATCTTCTTGTCTGCCCCGTATCATCTCCTCTGTCTCGTATCGTCTCCTCTGTCTGGTATCATATCCTCTGTCTAGTATCGTCTCCACTGCCCCGTATCTTCTTGTCTGCCCCATATCGTCTCCTCTGCCCCGTATCATCTCCTCTGTCTGGTATCGTCTCCTCTGTCCCGTATCTTCTCTGTTCCATATCTTCTCCTCTGTCCTGTGTCTTCTCTGTTCCATATCTTCTCCTCTGTCCTGTGTCTTCTCTGTTCGATATCTTCTCCTCTGTCCCGTATCTTCTCTGTTCCATATCTTCTCCTCTGTCCTGTATCTTCTCTGTTCCATATCTTCTCCTCTGTCCTGTGTCTTCTCTGTTCGATATCTTCTCCTCTGTCCCGTATCTTCTCTGTTCCATATCTTCTCCTCTGTCCTGTGTCTTCTCTGTTCCATATCTTCTCCTCTGTCCGTATAATCTCTTCTGTCCATATCGTCCCCTCTATCTGTATTTTCTCCTCGGTCTCGTATCTTATCCTCTGTCCATATCTTCTTGTCTGTCCTGTATCGTCTCCTCTGTCCGTATAGACTCCTCTGTCCAGTATCTTCTTCTCTGTCTGTATCTTTTCCTCTGTCCGGTATCTCCTCTGTTGCTTCTCCTATGTGCCATATATTCTCCTCTGTCCCGTATCTTCTCTTCTGTCCACATTGTCCTCTTTATCCGCCTCCTCTGTCCTGTATCTTTTCTGATCCATATCTTCTCCTCTGTCTGTATCTTCTCCTCTGTCCCGTATCTTCTCTGTTCTATATCTCCTTTGTCCGTATCTTCTCTGTCCGTATCATCTCCTCTGTCCATATCTTCTCTTATGTCCATATCGACTCCTCTGTCTGTATCATCTCCTCTGTCCATATCTTCTCTTATGTCCATATGGACTCCTCTGTCTGTATCATCTCCTCTGTCCGTATCTTCTCTTATGTCCATATCGACTCCTCTGTCTGTATTGTCTCCTCTGTAGGTATCTTCTCCTCTGTCCTGTATCTTCTCCTCTGTCTGTATCTAGTCATCTCTACCGTATCTTCTGCTCTGTTCATATCTTCTCCTCTGTCCCATATCATCTCCTCTGTCCCGTATCTTCTTCTATGTCCCGTATCATCTCCTCTGTCCCATATCTTCTCCTCTGTCTTTATCTTCTCCACTGTCTGTATCTTCTCCACTGTCCCATATCTAGCCATCTCTACCATATCTTCTCCACTGTCCCGTATCTTATTCTCTGTCCGTAGGAAAGGAAGAGAGGGAGAATTGGGGGTACCAGAACAAAAAAAAAACCAAGGTTTAGAGGCAAGGAAATGGGGGTGGCAAGACAGGAAATAAGGAGCAATTGGGGGTCACAGGACTGGAAATGAGGAATTGGGGATAACAGGACAGGAAGTGAGGAAGCATAGGGGTCACAGGACAGGAAGTGAGGAGGAATATGGGTCACAGGACTAGAATGAGGAGGAATTGGGGGCTACAGGACAGCAATTTGGGGTGACAGGAGATGAGGGGGATCTGGAGGTTAAAGGGCAAGAGGCGAGGACAGTGAGGAGCAATTGAGGGTTACAGGACAGGAAATGAGGAGGAATTGGAGCCACATGTAAGGAAGTAAAGGGGAATTGGGTCCACAAGACAGGAAGTGAAGGGGAATTGGGGTGCCACAAGACAGGAAGTGAAGAGGCATTGGAGGTCATAGGACCGGAAGTCAAGGGGAATTGGGGCCACAGGAAAGGAAGTGAAGGGAAATTTGGGCCACAAGAAAGGAAGTGAGTGGGAATTGGGGGTCACAGGACAGAAAAGGAGGGGGAATTGGGGTCATAGGACAAGAGGTGAGGGGGATTTGGGGGGTCTTAGAACAAGAAGCAAGGAATTGTGGTCACAGGATAGGAAGTGAGGGGGAATTGGGGGTCACAGGACAGGAAGTGAGGAGGAATAGGGGTCACAGGACAGAAAAAAGAAGGGGAATTGGGGATCACAGGGCAGAAAGTGAGGAATTTGGGGTGACAGGAGATGAGGGGGATCTGGAGGTTAAAGGACAAGAGGCAAGGAAATGGGGGAGGCAAGACAGTGAGAAGTAATTGGGGGTCACAGGACAAGAAAAGAGGAGGAATTGGGGGTCACAGAACAGGAAGTGAGGAGTAATAGGTGTCACAGGACAGAAGTGAAGGGGAATTGGGGTCACCAGCATAGGCGTGCGCACAGGGTGAGCCAGGTGTGCCTGGGCAAACCCTAATCACCCCGTGTGGTGCATATTTCCAATGTTTAGTCCACTGATATTTCACCAAATAAAAAAAAAAAATCTATTTTTTTTCTCCTAAAAAAAAATAAAATAATATTGTAACTGCCCTACTGACACCACCAATATCTGCCCTTATGACACCATTCACTGCTCTACTGACACCTTTCCTATATATACACATTCACACACACATATACGTTTGAGCTTTGGGGTGCACACCCTAATGCAATAGGCTGTGCACACCTTTGGTCACCAGACAGAAAGTGAAGGGGAATTGGGGTCACAGGACAGGAAGTAAGGTGGAATTGGGGTCACCAGACAGGAAGTGAAGGGGAATTTGGGTCAAAGGACAGGAAGTGAAGGGGAATTGGGGTCACAGGACAGGAAATGAAGGGGGAATTGGGGTGACAGGACAGGAAGTGAAGGGGAACTGGGGTGACAGGAAGTGAAGGGGAATTGGGGTCACCGGATAGGAAGTGAAGGGGAATTGGGGTCACAGGACAGGAAGTGAAGGGGAATTGGGGTCACCGGACAGGAAGTGAAGGGGAATTGGGGTCAACGGACAGAAAGTGAAGGGGAATTGAGGTCACAGGAAGTGAAGGGGAATCAGGGTCACAGGACAGGAAGTGAGGGGCTATTGGGGTCACAGGAAGTGAAGGGGAATTGGGGTCACAGGACAGGAAGTGAAGGGGAATTGGGGTCACAGGACAGGAAGTGAAGGGGGAATTGGGGTGACAGGACAGGAAGTGAAGGGGAACTGGGGTGACAGGAATTGAAGGGGAATCGGTTTCACCGGATAGGAAGTGAAGGGGAATTGGGGTCACCGGACAGGAAGTGAAGGGGAATTGGGGTCACAGGAAGTGAAGAGGAATCAGGGTCACAGGACAGGAAGTGAGGGGCTATTGGGGTCACAGGAAGTGAAGGGGAATTGGGGGTCACAGAACAGGAAGTGAAGGGGAATTGGGGTCAGAGGACAGGAAGTGAGGGGGAATTGGGGTCAGAGGACAGGAAGTGAGGGGAATTGGGGTCACAGGACAGGAAGTGAAGGGGAATTGGGGTCACAGGACAGGAAGTAAGGTAAAATTGGGGTAACCAGACAGGAAGTGAAGGGGAATTGGGGTCAAAGGACAGGAACTGAAGGGGAACTGGGGTCACAGGAAGTGAAGGGGAATTTGAGCTTTGGGGTGCACACCCTAATGCAATAGGCTGTGCACACCTTTGGTCACCAGACAGAAAGTGAAGGGGAATTGGGGTCACAGGACAGGAAGTAAGGTGGAATTGGGGTCACCAGACAGGAAGTGAAGGGGAATTTGGGTCAAAGGACAGGAAGTGAAGGGGAATTGGGGTCACAGGACAGGAAGTGAAGGGGAATTGGGGTCACCGGACAGGAAGTGAAGGGGAATTGGGGTCAACGGACAGAAAGTGAAGGGGAATTGAGGTCACAGGAAGTGAAGGGGAATCAGGGTCACAGGACAGGAAGTGAGGGGCTATTGGGGTCACAGGAAGTGAAGGGGAATTGGGGTCACAGGACAGGAAGTGAAGGGGAATTGGGGTCACAGGACAGGAAGTGAAGGGGGAATTGGGGTGACAGGACAGGAAGTGAAGGGGAACTGGGGTGACAGGAATTGAAGGGGAATCGGTTTCACCGGATAGGAAGTGAAGGGAAATTGGGGTCACCGGACAGGAAGTGAAGGGGAATTGGGGTCACAGGAAGTGAAGAGGAATCAGGGTCACAGGACAGGAAGTGAGGGGCTATTGGGGTCACAGGAAGTGAAGGGGAATTGGGGGTCACAGAACAGGAAGTGAAGGGGAATTGGGGTCAGAGGACAGGAAGTGAGGGGGAATTGGGGTCAGAGGACAGGAAGTGAGGGGAATTGGGGTCACAGGACAGGAAGTGAAGGGGAATTGGGGTCACAGGACAGGAAGTAAGGTAAAATTGGGGTAACCAGACAGGAAGTGAAGGGGAATTGGGGTCAAAGGACAGGAACTGAAGGGGAACTGGGGTCACAGGAAGTGAAGGGGAATTTGAGCTTTGGGGTGCACAACCTAATGCAATAGGCTGTGCACACCTTTGGTCACCAGACAGAAAGTGAAGGGGAATTGGGGTCACAGGACAGGAAGTAAGGTGGAATTGGGGTCACCAGACAGGAAGTGAAGGGGAATTTGGGTCAAAGGACAGGAAGTGAAGGGGAATTGGGGTCACAGGACAGGAAATGAAGGGGGAATTGGGGTGACAGGACAGGAAGTGAAGGGGAACTGGGGTGACAGGAAGTGAAGGGGAATCGGGGTCACCGGATAGGAAGTGAAGGGGAATTGGGGTCACAGGACAGGAAGTGAAGGGGAATTGGGGTCACCGGACAGGAAGTGAAGGGGAATTGGGGTCAACGGACAGAAAGTGAAGGGGAATTGAGGTCACAGGAAGTGAAGGGGAATCAGGGTCACAGGACAGGAAGTGAGGGGCTATTGGGGTCACAGGAAGTGAAGGGGAATTGGGGTGACAGGACAGGAAGTGAAGGGGAATTGGGGTCACAGGACAGGAAGTGAAGGGGGAATTGGGGTGACAGGACAGGAAGTGAAGGGGAACTGGGGTGACAGGAATTGAAGGGGAATCGGTTTCACCGGATAGGAAGTGAAGGGGAATTGGGGTCACCGGACAGGAAGTGAAGGGGAATTGGGGTCACAGGAAGTGAAGGGGAATCAGGGTCACAGGACAGGAAGTGAGGGGCTATTGGGGTCACAGGAAGTGAAGGGGAATTGGGGGTCACAGAACAGGAAGTGAAGGGGAATTGGGGTCAGAGGACAGGAAGTGAGGGGGAATTGGGGTCAGAGGACAGGAAGTGAGGGGAATTGGGGTCACAGGACAGGAAGTGAAGGGGAATTGGGGTCACAGGACAGGAAGTAAGGTAAAATTGGGGTAACCAGACAGGAAGTGAAGGGGAATTGGGGTCAAAGGACAGGAACTGAAGGGGAACTGGGGTCACAGGAAGTGAAGGGGAATCTGGGTCACCGGATAGGAAGTGAAGGGGAATTGGGGTCACAGGACAGGAAGTGAAGGGGAATTGGGGTCACCGGACAGGAAGTGAAGGGGAATTGGGGTCAACGGACAGAAAGTGAAGGGGAATTGAGGTCACAGGAAGTGAAGGGGAATCAGGGTCACAGGACAGGAAGTGAGGGGCTATTGGGGTCACAGGAAGTGAAGGGGAATTGGGGTCACAGAACAGGAAGTGAAGGGGAATTGGGGTCACCGGACAGGAAGTGAAGGGGAATTGGGGTCAGAGGACAGGAAGTGAGGGGGAATTGGGGTCAGAGGACAGGAAGTGAGGGGAATTGGGGTCAGAGTAGAGGAAGTGAGGGGGAATTGGGGTCACAGGACAGGAAGTGAAGGGGAATTGGGGTCACAGAACAGGAAGTGAAGGGGAATTGGGGTCAGAGTAGAGGAAGTGAGGGGGAATTGGGGTCACAGGACATGAAGTGAGGGGGAATTGGGGTCACAGGACAGGAAGTGAAGGGGAATTGGGGTCACAGGACAGGAAGTGAAGGGGAATTGGGGTCAGAGTAGAGGAAGTGAGGGGGAATTGGGGTCACAGGACATGAAGTGAGGGGGAATTGGGGGTCACAGGACAGGAAGTGAAGGGGAATTGGGGTCACAGGACAGGAAGTGAAGGGGAATTGGGGTCAGAGGACAGGAAGTGAGGGGGAATTGGGGTCAGAGGACAGGAAGTGAGGGGAATTGGGGTCAGAGTAGAGGAAGTGAGGGGGAATTGGGGTCACAGGACAGGAAGTGAAGGGGAATTGGGGTCACAGAACAGGAAGTGAAGGGGAATTGGGGTCAGAGTAGAGGAAGTGAGGGGGAATTGGGGTCACAGGACATGAAGTGAGGGGGAATTGGGGTCACAGGACAGGAAGTGAAGGGGAATTGGGGTCACAGGACAGGAAGTGAAGGGGAATTGGGGTCAGAGTAGAGGAAGTGAGGGGGAATTGGGGTCACAGGACATGAAGTGAGGGGGAATTGGGGTCACAGGACAGGAAGTGAAGGGGAATTGGGGTCACAGGACAGGAAGTGAAGGGGAATTGGGGTCAGAGTAGAGGAAGTGAGGGGGAATTGGGGTCACAGGACAGGAAGTGAAAGGGAATTGGGGTCACAGAACAGGAAGTGAAGGGGAATTGGGGTCACAGGACAGGAAGTGAGGGGCATTGGGGTCACAGGACAGGAAGTGAAGAGGAATTGGGGTCACCGGACAGGAAGTGAAGAGGAATTGGGGTCAGAGGACAGGAAGTGAGGGGGAATTGGGGTCACAGGACAGGAAGTGAAGAGGAATTGGGGTCACCGGACAGGAAGTGAAGAGGAATTGGGGTCACAGGACAGGAAGTGAGGGGGAATTGGGGTCACAGGACAGGAAGTGAAGGGGAATTGGGGTCACAGGACAGGAAGTGAGGGGAATTGGGGTCACAGGACAGGAAGTGAGGGGAATTGGGGTCACAGGACAGGAAGTGAGGAGGAATCGTTGTCACCGGAAATAATGTTCTCGGGCGGGTGACATATAGAATATGATAATCTCGGTATTCGCTTTCCTCTCCCCTCCCCCATCACACACACGGAGAGATCTTTAAACCGGGTGGGCGGAGCTCGGATTTAATCCCGGAGAGTAGCCACGCCCCGCACAGTATTCCCCTCGCCGGGGGGCGGGGCTTCGCTCTGCTGTCAATACGACGTGCGTGCGTGTGCCCGGGGCAAGTCACGTGTCTGTGCTGTGCGCGCTCCCGCTTCTCCCATCCATCCGGGAAGAGATGAGGAGATCGGCCGGTGTGTGTCCGACAGTCAGAGCGGGTGAGACACCCCTCCCCCATCACCCTCCATACCCACCCCTCCCCCCACTGTACTCATCACCGGGGGGAGGGGACAATCAGGTGTGACATCATCGGGAGGGGACAGTCAGGTGTGACATCACCAGGGGGGAGGGGACAGTATTGTGGGACATCACGGGGGAGGGGACAGTCACGTTTGACATCCTCGGGGGAGGGGACAGTATTGTGGGACATCACCGGGGGAGGAGACAGTCAGGTGTGACATCACTGGGGGGAGGAGACAGTCAGGTGTGACATCACCGGGGGGAGGAGACAGTATTGTGTGACATCACTGGGGGAGGGGACAGTCAGGTGTGACATCACTGGGGGGAGGAGACAGTCAGGTGTGACATCACCGGGGGGAGGAGACAGTATTGTGTGACATCACTGGGGGAGGGGACAGTCAGGTGTGACATCACTGGGGGGAGGAGACAGTCAGGTGTGACATCACCGGGGGGAGGAGACAGTATTGTGTGACATCACTGGGGGAGGGGACAGTCAGGTGTGACATCACTGGGGGGAGGAGACAGTCAGGTGTGACATCACCGGGGGGAGGAGACAGTATTGTGTGACATCACTGGGGGAGGGGACAGTCAGGTGTGACATCACTGGGGGGAGGGGACAGTATTGTGGGACATCACGGGGGAGGGGACAGTCACGTTTGACATCCTCGGGGGAGGGGACAGGTGTGACATCACCGGGGGAGGGGACAGTCAGGTGTGACATCACTGGGGGAGGGGACAGTCAGGTGTGACATCACTGGGGGAGGGGACAGGTGTGACATCACCGGGGGAGGAGACAGTCAGGTGTGACATCACTGGGGGAGGGGACAGTCAGGTGTGACATCACTGGGGGGAGGAGACAGTCAGGTGTGACATCACCGGGGGGAGGAGACAGTATTGTGTGACATCACCAGGAGGAGGAGACAGTCAGGTGTGACATCACGGGGGGAGGGGACAGTCAGGTGTGACATCACTGGGGGAGGGGACAGTCAGGTGTGACATCCTCGGGGGGAAGGGTATGGTCAGGTGTGACATCACGGGGGGAGGGAACATTCAGGTGTGTCACCCTTGGGGGAGGGGACAGTCAGGTGTGACATCACCGGGAGGAGGGGACAGTCAGGTGTGACATCACTGGGGGAGGGGTCAGTCAGGTGTGACATCCTCGGGGGGAGGGGACAGTCAGGTGTGACATCCTTGGGGGAGGGGACAGTCAGGTGTGACATCACTGGGGAGGGAATATGATGACTGATGATATATTTTGCCCCCCCAGTGTTGATCTCCCCCCGGAGGGCGGGGCTCTGCGGATGACCAGAGGACACAGACAGATGGCCCCCAGTCCTCAGGGACCCCGCCCCGGCCCAGAAGACATGGAGCACTGGGACCCCGGGAAGCCCCCCCTCCCCCAGAAGAAGCGGAGTTGGTACCTGGCCTGGAAATACAAGCTGACCAATCAGAGAGCGGTGCGGAGGATGTGCCAGGTAACGATGGAGACCAGGGGAGGGGCATGGTGGGGGTTGTAGTTCTATCCTGCAGGAGGATTGGTGGAGAGGGGAGGGGTGACCATGGGGAGGAGTCCAAATTTTGGGGCACCCCAAAGAAAGTGACCTCCAGGAGA